>JAJOOH010040228.1:0-12761 GCA_029582605.1 Solanum gracilifrons
CTTCTTAACCCTTTAAGAACTAAAGGAAGTGTTTCCTAATATAAGGACAACAATTTCCTCTCTTCTACCGATATGGTAAAAATGACTATTCATTTGCACTTTTGCAATGACTTTTCATTTTCCCTCCAAAATTGGTTCCCTCATTTTCATTGGTTCTTCCACTTTCCATTTTCTCTTTTTATTTCCCATTCACTATTTCCCATTCACACCTTGCTAAACCCAACAGTAATTTCGAATTGAAACCTCTGACATAAAAGATAATCCTTATATTACTTTACACACATCATTCTTATCAGTTACCAAACGAGCCTGTTAATTGACTAACCCATGTAGACCCCTTCTACGACACATTCCGTACTCCAAGTCTGAAATCAAAACCAGCTAATCACGGAATATTATTACTATTCTCAAAATCCCCCTCCCCACCACTTTACAAAAAATAATAAATCTTCTAAACCACACCACCGCAACACGTTTAAACATAGCGTTAAATTAATTAAATAAGAATAATATTTTTTTATTTTTTTTACTTTTAAAAAATAAAAATCTAGAGACGATCATCACTGCCCCACAAATAATTCCCACCCACGCGCCGACATCACATCATTTCCTCCACTTTCTCTCTCCTCTTTGTCTCCACTATATAAACCAACCCTTATCTTCCCTCTCTCCTCACTCAAAACTTTTTCAATTCTCAAATCTAAGCACGTGTATTACACGCATTCTGCAAATTTCTATGGAGAGCATGAGTAGAAAGAAGAGAGTCCGAGTTGACTCGGAAGAATCAGAATATAACTCACCGGAAGTGAAGAAACTCAGGGAGAATCTGTTATACGATCTCACCGATGACGATAATAACTCCGAGTTTTGCACCACGAGTCATGATTTTGATTCGTTCATGAAGAGCTTCGAAGAAGAAATTACAGCTTCTCCGTCACCGGCGAAGGTGATGGAGACGGAAGTGGTGGATTTGACGGCGGATTCTGATGAGTCTCAGCCGGAGTTAGGTTACCTTCTGGAAGCGTCGGATGATGAACTCGGACTTCCTCCGGCAACGGCGGTGGGAAGTGAATCAGTAATCGAATTGATCGGAGTTTCATCGGATTCAATATGGGAACTGGAAGAGAGAATTCCGAATTACGATTCGTTCGAATTGGGGATCGCTGATTTGGTGGATTATAACGCTGGTGTTTGTGAATACGTAGCAATAGATGGATTGTTTGATCATTCGGATCTTGGTTTCGGGTCACCAGATTTTCTATGGAGACCCGAGACGTTACCGGCAAACTAGGAAATGTAAATCTTTTTTTTTTTGTTTTAATCTTCTCTTTAATTATTATTATTATTATTATTATTATTTAATTTAAATATTAAAAAGCAAGAACAGAGTATACAGATTTCTGGATATTAAATTTTGAAGCAAAAGAGAAGTTTTTTCTTAACAATATTGTGAAATATTATGTTTATGATTGGATGTTGTACCTTTGAGTCAGGGTGGACTTCATGATATGAAAATCAAATCAATCAATAAATCGAATAAAAAAAAGCTATTAATTTATTATTATTAGGTTTATAGGATTTTTAATGGTTTTATAAAATAAATTATCGAATTGTCAGATACAATTTTATTGAGATTTTAAAATAAGTATCAAATAAAAAAGAAGAAGAAAGAAATTTAACATTACCAGATTTGGTGCTTTGTACATGAATAAATGTAACAAGTTAAGCTTTCCATTACAAGTATGGTATAGCTAACTAAACCATATTTTAAAAGTTAGGCATCCTTTCTTGATCATTCTTGTTTGGACATAAATTTTGAGAGAATATATTTGATTATTTTAAAATATATGATTTAATACCTATAAGTTCGAAAAATTATTAAAATTACCTTTAAGTTTGTATTGTCATTTTATAATGAACATGTTTCGTTAAAAATTAACTTTATAACAATATGACAAAAACAATACATTAGTCGCATACTCAAACTTGTCACTGATTCGGAATGAATTAAAATCCATTAAAATTAAATTGTTCTTTTTTGCGCACGTTTGGTATAGATAATCAAGAGGAATAGTTAGTAGTTATTGATGGAGTAATACTAAATGATGTGTTTTTTTTTTTATAAAGGATAAAAGTTGGGGTAATTTTTTAAATTTTTTAAAATTTCCAAATATTTTAACTTGGCCCAAATACTAGTTTTTTCTAGTATGTGGAAACTTGATATATTTTGGCAAATATATTTACCAAGTAATAGCAAATTGTATGACCAAACACCATTTTCCGAGTTTTTCTCAAATATATTTGGGGTCAAACGGGTCCTAAATATCAATATTTGATGATTCGGATTAGGTACTCTCATTCTTTGGTTGTTTTCTCTATTGTTTATGCTTAGACATGATTTATACAAAGTTGAGAATCATTTTATTTTTTTGGTTATTTCTTACCCGATATTTGGAATCCTTATTAGAGTCTAGTTCAATTCAGATTCACACCGGAAAGTTTCACAATGAAGGATAAAACACTATCTAATAAAGGTGATTTCGAATCCAAAAAGACTCAGACTTGAAACCTCTAATTAATGATGAATAAGTACTTATTATTAAAGTGGATGACTAAATAATCATATCTAGCCATCCAAATTTCCTAATTCTTCGGTAGCCCATCTCACTAGAGTGGATTCTAATCATGCTTCACTATTGATCAAAATTCCTTCAATCTAAACCCCATAGATTAAATATTTTAGACACAATACATAAATACGTTTTTCAATTTAGCCTTAGTTGACAATTACGTTTTTTTCATTTTTGTTGTATGCAAGTAGACACTTAAACTTATATAAAATTGAATAAACAGACACATATATCCTATATAACATAATACACGTAGGATGTCACATAAGACATAAATAGCCACGTAGAACGTCAAGTAGGACATGCATGCCTACTGTTGTTCAAAACTCGATTCTTAGGTCTCTGTTCACGATCGGGTGGACTATTTTTAAAATATTTTCGGTTCAAGATTAGGTGGATAATTTAAGAAAATTGGGTCAAATTATGAGGGTCATGACCCAATCCATTTAAAACCAGTTTTAGCCCAATTCATTTTAGTCCAAATAACTTTTGAGCTAATCTTTGTCGAACCCATATATTTTCTTGAAGATTCATTGTGGATGGGCTTTTTTCTATTTATTTCCAAAATAACAACTCCACTTGCCTGTTAAATAATGCTTGAAGGAGTGGACAATTCTTAAGAAAATTGGTGAAGAAAAAAAAATAGCAATTCCTCTAGATCCAAATATTTTACTTAGGTGTGATGAGAAAACTCTTTATTAATATGTGGATAATTAGTTATCACATTCAAACCAAAACTTGAAGGCTACTATTCAATTTCAAATATATCAAAAAAATGAGTTGAAACATGTGTGTATCTATTTTAAGTGGGAAAAATTGTACAATGTGTATACTAGTATATGTATATGTTATACACTAAATATACCTTGATTAATGTACAGAAAAAAAAAAGAGTGAAAGGTTACAATGGCTATGGTGATACTGATAAAAACTGTGTACATGTATATACATATTTTTTTTTTGAAACTGGTAACTTTATACATGTATATACATATTGTATGAAAGGTGTATCTATTCTGTATCTAACACTTATATACTATTAATAACTACTATGTATATGAAGTATATATATATAGTGTATAATGCTTATATACATAGTGAGTGTATAACTTATAATCGGGCCACCCCAAAGGATAGCGGCTGCGGGTTTCCTTGTCATAAAAAAATATCTATATAAAATAAATAATTAATATATTTTTTGTGTATAAATTAAAAATCATGCTCTCATATATATTCTCACTCTTTCTTTCCTTTTTAGATCTTATATTTTAGGTTAGGTGGGTAGACTTGAAGGTGTGTGAGGCTAGTACAAGGGTGGATGAGTTTGATTTTAAATAGAAGAGTTCATATATATATATATATATATATATATCCACAATTTCATCTCCAACTACAAAAAGAGCGCAATTAAATCTCCATAATACTTTATAAATTCATTTATTCACTAAAGCAACACCGATGTATGTTTTTAAACCCTGAAATTGGAAGAAAAGAGCAAATGTGTTGAAAAAGTATAACGAAAAATAAATATAACTTATTTATAAGGATACAAAAGTAAATATAATCATTTTTTGTTTATCAATATAATGCCTTGGAAATATTTTGATACTGTATAAACTATGATATGTTCATTTAGTAAAATTGTAAAGAATTGGAGAAGTATTGTTAGACTTGTGAGGGAAGTTTTAAAAACATGACAAATTATTAATTTTATACTCGAATAATTGATAGCTTTAAAAATATCCTATCGAGAGCTATATGTAATACTTGTGATAAATAAATAACATAAATTGTACGTATCACAAAAATCTAGCTGGCTGATCCTTTCCTTCATTCACTCTTCAACCTACTCCCAGCCTTTCTCCTTCACCTTTCACCACACGCGCTATCCAAACTACCCAAATCCTCATCGCGTGTCTTACACTCACTTATCATACGCGCGTAACTCCGTCTCCTCAGTTATTAGATATACAAAAGGCCTTTACTCTTTTAACCCTTTACTTGCACCTTGCGGTCCTTTCTACATTATTCTTCCTTCCCCGTTGGGCTCCCCGTCGTCCTCTCCCTGTCGTCGGTCGGCGATCATACTTCCCGGTGATTGAAAAACAGATATGAAGATTTTTGTGAAAACTCTCAAAGGCTCTCACTTTGAAATCGAAGTCAAACCTGAAGATACGGTCCGTTTTTTTCAACTCTTTATTTGATTATATATGAGCTGATGATATCAGCGATGTTGTTTGAATTCAGTTTGTTTTTACCTTTTTGTTCGGAATTGAGGTTTGTTTTGATTTGTTGACGTGCTTTGTGATGCATAGATGTGACTGACTGTCAGTAATGACTGATTCAGTCGGTTGCTGCTCTAATTTGTTGATTAGATTCCGAGTTAGGCGATGTTGAGGTTTGAATTGAAGCAGTTTAGGTTTTGATTTGAGTTTTGAGGAGTTTCTGATTGTGTTTAATTGGGCATAATTAGTGGATTGATTTTTAAGTGTTTTGAGATTGTGCTACAGTGTTGGTGTTGCTTGGTTATTTGTTTCTTCAAGGAGGCTATTTTGTTGTTGGAAGATGCATCTATGGAAGTTTAAATTACTTCCTCTGTTGATTTACTCTTGGAAACACTTCCTGTGTGAGCTTGGGCTGCTTGCCAAGGTATATCTAGTTTTAAGCCTGGATTAAAGAAGAGCCTGCAATAGAATGAAGGTAGATGGTTAAATTAACAATTATTTGAATTCTAAATATTAGAGAGGACGGTTGTAGAGGGTCCATGTAGGGGCAGTTGGTTTTGGATTGGAGTGGTTGGATTGAGTTCATATACTTCGATGCAGTGTTTTAAACGGCGAAAGGCAACAAAACGCGACAAGGGTCTACCTCGCTACAAGGCGACCTTTTTGAAGTGTGGCGCCAATTAATACCAAAAAATTAAAATATTTAATTGCATATATAAATAATAAAAATCTCTATAGCAACAACATATTAGCAAATATTTTAATTCAAAAACTGAAAATAGAAAGTAGATACTGAAAGTCTAGAACTTGAATGAGAAAAAAACAGAACAAAGTCAAAACAATTAGGAAAAAACAGAGGTAGAAGTAACTCTAAAGTCCGAAGAAGGAAAAAGAAATAGAGGAAGAAGAAATCTGAAGAAGAAAAGAAGAACTATGTATTGGTTGGACTTTGGAGTCGCCGGAAAAGTATGGTTGGTCGCTGGAGAAGTTTAGTCGAGTCAATTGGTTGGAGTTGCAGTCGTAGTCTAAGAGTGCAACTATACAAATTTGGAAAGAAAACCCTAAAGTTACCTTTAACTTTTAGAACCCTAAATTGGTTGCCTCTTTTAAGAAAATACAAAATGCGATACCTTTCTCGCTTTTGTCGCCATGGTGTTGCCTTTTGAAGATTGCCTCGCCACGAAACTAATAGGCGATGAAGGGTCGCCTCACCTCGCCTCTCGCCATTGGCGACAAGGCAATTACCTTTCACAACACTACTTCGATGAAACTTCTGAACATTGTTGAATAAAACGGATGGATACTTTACTTTAAAAAAGAAAATAATAGAATAGGTAGATATATAGAATATTCATATAGTTGACTCCAATTGGTTTGGAATTAAGTCGTTGAGCTGGTGTACTCTTGGAAACCAATGACTGACATGGGAGGGATGATTTCATCTGTGGGGAGAAAAGAAGTTTTATAGCTTTTGCTACTATGGTTGAAATTGCATGACATCCGGATGAAGTTGTGAAGTTTGAAACTGTTTTTTGCTTATAGGGTTGAAGTTGCATGAGATCCCTTTGTTTTGAAATTTGAACAATTTGGAAAACTAGCCTTCATTAGACTTTGATATGTGTACTTTTTGAAAATAGAGCATAGAGATACGGTCATCAAAAATAGAGCATATAGATAATGCATAAATGAAGTTACCACCATGAATAGATGTGGTTGGCTCACCTCTGCTGGAACTCAGTGAATGCCACAAACAAGATCAGACTGGACCCGCATCAGTGCTAGTAGGATCTGTTTAGTGGAGTAAATGGTGAACCACAAGGACCAGTAAGAGCATTGACCTAATGTAAGACATCGATAAGCATAAACATCATCCATCTCATCCACACTAGGGCCTTGTGGTGAAACCGCTAGACCAACTCATGGGCCCTCGTAGGTAGGGCTACTAGACCAGAAAGTATAAGCCATCGTTGATATAGTATGGATAGACGCTAGTCCAAACATAGGCCCTCACAGACTTTCTGCTAGACAATCAATCATGATATGCTACCAACATAGCAACATCTAGCACATAGGATTGCAAATCGTCATCGTTTGATACATAACAGTTCTCCAACTCCCTATTTGTCTGAAACTACCTTTAGCTTCTCCGGTCTCAACCTGAACTATGCCAACAAATGATAAATAGTTACAAAAATGATAATACTTTCTCAAACACTACTTGGAATGAAGCTTCACTATTTTTATCTAAAAAAAAAACACAACTTGGAATGAGAATACTCAAAACGAGAGGTCGGGTTGGTACAGTTGTTCAGCTTCTCAGTGATATATTGATGAGTGTGGTTACCCCTTTTTTCCCAAAAAAAGAAAAGAAAAATGGATAAAAAAGAGTAGGTGCTGCAAAGAAACACAGTTGCTGGTTACAAATCAGAGTTCTGATAGTTGGTGTCAAACTGGAGCTGTCAGCCATAGTTGCTCTTGATGCCCAACCAATAATAAGGCGTTTGGACAGTATCTGTAGGCTCAACATAAAAGTGTTCTCAGTAATCAAGTGCGATTAGCAGGATACATTTCGATATATAGATTCAGCAAGTAGATAACAATTCACAAGTTTGTATGTAACTATGAGGCCCACCAATGAGGTACAGAGTTAAATCAATAGGTATGATAACAAAAGCAGAATGAGTAAATAAGCACAATTATTCAAGGCTGTGATATATCAGAGATTGTACAATTGCCTGGCTTTGGCATATGATCCTCAATTATATTTGGTCTCACTCAAAAGCCATTGGTAACTTAAGCACTGTACCTTTGTGTAGCGAGGTGTTACTATTTCAAGGGTGAACTCATGCGCTTCAGAGAAGTGTGTTCATCAAATGATGGCGGGCAAAGTGGTCTGAACCAATCGTCCATTCTTTGTAGCTCCACTTGTAGAAGAAGGATTAGATTGACATTGACAATGTTATATGTTGGATGCAGTACTTGGTTATTTTAATTCCAAGTTGATTTTATATCACTAAATTCATATACATGTGGTACTTTCTAATTTAATAAATTGTATGCTTCACTGCAAAGAAGCATGTGTTTCATATCTTGCTTTTGCTTCAAGACTCATGAACCTAGCCCCTTTTTTGCATTTTTCACTTTTACTAACCCTGATCGCTCTCTCTCGACCAAACTTTTGGACAAGGATGTTTAGCTGGATTGAACTTATCTTAGAGATTTTAGCTCTTGTAATCTTTTCACAATGAAACTTCAGATCATGCAGTACATTAAATTCAAGGCTTGAATTTTCTGTATTTGTTAGGTTGCCGATGTGAAGAAGAACATAGAAACAGTTCAGGGTTCAGATGTTTATCCTGCTGCCCAGCAGATGCTTATCCACCAGGGCAAGGTACTTAAAGATGGGACAACACTCGAAGAAAATAAAGTTGCTGAAAGCAACTTTATAGTAATCATGCTAACAAAGGTAAATATGAAATAGTAATCATGCTAACAAAGGTAAATATGAATCATTTTCTTTTTTCTTCTAATTTTCAGTGCTATTGGTATAGTTATCTGCATGAACATAGACATCATGTACTGGGGTTTTCTTGGGAGATAGAGTGGGATAAAAAGAATCGATTCACACCAATTCTTCTATTTTTTTTTATAGAAAAAATACTGACTCGTCATTAATCATTTGATGTAGTTTCTATATGCATGTATATATGTTTATTCTTATTCTTTTTAAAGGTCTAATGTAAAGACTCCTCTACCAAACTCTTTTAACTCCATATGTTGGAATAGCTACCATCGGGTCTCTGCACCTGTCCTTTATTTTTCTGAACCTTTTTTCTCAGAGAAGTATATTTGGTTGAGGATTGCCCCTTTTTGTTAATTCCGTGGGTTAATGTTAATAACTAATACTAATGTATTTGGAGGATGAGCTACTGCACCTGTCAAATAGTGTGTTTTATAATCCATGATATGTTTAAGTTGTTTGTTTGTTGGACTTATAAAATGTATTGTGTATATAAGGGCAAATGGGTTCATAAAGATCTTGAGTGATGGTAATTGCTGCACATACTAAAATTATAAAACAGTATATACCTACTCTGTTTTGGATGCATACCTGTAAACATGTCCACGTATCACGATTGTTAAATAAAAACTTTAGTGTACCTATCAAAACTTAGCGAATAAATTTATGACATTCAGAGGATTACTATATCTGTTTTTATTTATATTTGTAACTTTAGTTTGTTATCTTCTGTTGTATGGAATTTCAGTGTAAGAGCTCATCTGGAGGAGGTTCAGGAACGTCAACTGCAGCAACAGCTAAGGTTTGCAGTGTGATGGCATTTTCGTTGTTCAATTGAATTAGTTGGTCTTGCATTTGTCCTGAGTTTTTATCCAAGGTTGGTAAAGATCAAATCTAACACTTCGGGATCATATTGATAGAGGTAGGGACAAAATTTGGATTAGTTCCATACTATGAGGAGCTAAGTGTTTAATCCTAAAAAGACACTGCACACTAAAGCAAAACATCAAACATACCATGGTAGGAGAATGTCTCTGAGAAAACATATCAAAAGAAAATTTTAGATTGTAGTCCTTGCTTCTTGGGACTTAATTTTCTTAGTTTTATTGTGAAAATTAGTTCTAGTAGTTGACAGATTTAGCTGTTGGAGAATCTCTTATCTGGATTCGTAGTGGTTCCTAGTGGGTTACTTGAATATTTAGACATGATGTTTGTAGCTGATCAGTCTCATCATTTTTGGGATGATGAGCCTGTTTTGTGAATATAAAGTTACCTTTCTCTCTCTCAAAAAAGTTCCTGATTGTTATAATTATTTAGGGTCATAAGTCATTATAAAGCTAGTGAATTTCGGTATGATGAACACATGGTTCATATGTGAAGGATCTTGCTTGTGTGTTTGGTGTGGAAGGAAATTCTTTTGGAAAATATTCTCCTGAAAGTAGGTTAAGATTTGAAAAATATATTTTTGGAAAAAGCAACAACATGAAATAAAGAGCTGAAATAGTTGCGGAAGAAAATGATGTGTGTCCCCAGGTAAGGAAAGTTATTTTCCTTAACCTCTTAGTGGAATGTTTTCTTTGAAAAATATTATCCAAGCAATCAAACATCAGAAAGTAGTTTATTTTCCCTCCTACCTACAAAATCTGAAGTCTATATTATTTTCTAAAGGAGATGAATTACTTAAATAGAACTCCAAATTCCTATACGCTCAAAATATATACGACAAAAGTCTAAGTTAATTGAATTTACTCTTGTCTAATTGGTGCGAAGATATCATTGTGTATAAAAAAAAAAATTCCTGAAAAATATTTTCTATGTATTTGGTTGAGTGTAAAAGTTGGTTGCTTTTGTAGTAAAAAGTGAACTGTTACTAAAAGAGATAGTTCACTTTATTTGCCAAGTGGGAGTAGTTACTTAAAAAAGGCTACAGATCCGGAGCTAATTGGTGAATACAATTTACTGTAGGCTAATTTTTATCTTTGAAGCTACATAAGAGGACGTTTCGGGTCATGTAAAATACTTTTCATTAAAAGTATTTTTGTATGGAAAAGTGGAAGATGCGGCATAAGGGAAGCGCTTAGCTATGCACTCCAATTAGCAAAGATAGACAATAGTATTTATTATAGTAGTCTAGACCTGTTTATATGAAGCATAAGTTGTTTTCTTCCATTTGGTGCAAATATTTTCCAAGGCCAACCAAATCTGTATTTGAAAATATTTTGTGAAGGAACAATGGGAACATTTTATGTCATACCAATTATACCCTTGGGTCGCCACGATAAGAGGTTATGAAGGGATCAATAATGCAAGGGTTGTAATTCATTGATTATTTATTCAAGGATTGTAATGCTGAGACTATATCTTGTGGAGTCACATTGCTTGTGGAATGCTTAGTTTGACATATTACAAATTGGTATACATGGTATAATATGAGATATAGGGTTACTTTTTTAACAATATAAAAAATTGTCCATGAAGACTATTTTTGTCATTTTAGTGTTTTTGATCCATGCACTTCTAGTACTTGCCTTCTTATTCCACATTCTATTAATCATAATAATTCCCCCGTTTCATTTGAAGTGTCTCAGATCATCTAGGCACGAAGCCTCTACATTATCAAAATTAATAAGATTGATTAGGCACAACATTTTAAAGAAAAATAAGGGAGACTTTTGAGTCTTGTAAAGACCACAAGATTTGTGTTATGTACCAAAATGCCCTTTGAATCTTGTAGTTTCAAACAAGCGATGTAGAATGTTGGAATTAGAGGTATTCCAAATAGCGAAAGAAGTTTTCTTTGTTAAACTAGTTAAAAAGGAAAGTAAGATTCTTAAATTGAAGCGGAGGGAGTACATAGGTTTGGACGTAACTTATGTAGGTACATTTAAGTGGAAAACAAAACTAGTAACCAAATATTGTATAAAATAACGCTCGATTTTATGTAGGGATTAAATCCCTTCAAACCCCCGACCAAGTATCACCTTAGTAATAAGCATTATGCGAGTGAAAAGTAGTTTCTCCTTTATTTGCCATGGCCCATGGCTGAGCAATTCGATTATTCAGGTTTTATAAGTCAGAAATGAGTTCAATTTTATAAGTACAAAAGGATATTTTTGACTTAGATGAGCAAGATGAATCTAGCCCCTTTTGGGTAATGGTGAATGTCGACATCATTGTCGAAAATGTTTTCAAGAATAGTATAATCTGCTAGGAAGTGTGAAGGCTGCCGCCTTCTGCAGCATGTGCCCATACATTTACTATAATGCTGTTCCTGCTCTATCAAGTTCACTTCAATTAAAATGATATTTGATTTGGACTTGTAGACACCACAGTCAAGTGCGGCAGCACCTAGTTCAACTCCTGCATCTACAGCTGCTCAAGTCCCAGTTGCATCGTGAGTTTTCCTTCTTCAATATCATACTCTCTCAAACATTTTTTTTCCACTTTTGCATCATTTTTATTTGGCCGTGCAATTTGGGGGTTTGCCCTATTATTCCGGTTTAACAGTAACGCTGTGATATATTATTTTGGCCCATTGATATATGATTGCTTGTAGAATCACACCGAGTATGTTGTCGTTGAGCTTTAGACATTTAGGTGGTGGTGACTGTATATATGTTTTGAAGAATGCAGACTCAGAACAATGTTTGTGGTTAAACATGATGAGAAGTTCATTTTCCCTCATAATTTTTTGAAATAATATTTGTGAAAATTACTCCTTCGATGATGTTTGACTGGGCATCAAGTTTAAGAAAGACTTGTGACACATTAAAATTACCGTTGGCACTTGTCTTAGATGTCTATGACATTTTTGTGGATATATGAGCATATCATTCTTGTAATGGGAAGTATAAAGTGAGAGATTCTAAATATAGGCAGGTATTTATATGCCTTAAAAATATAGGTAGGTGTTGTTCTTCTAGGAACAAACTAAATAGAGTGGGAGTGTCATATAAAATGAATCTGAGGGAGTAATAAATAAATAATTAAAAATATGAAGGATTTCTGAGTTTAGGTTTAACATTTGGAAATAGCGTTTGGTTTAAATCAATTTTTTTGTGTCTACTGGCTAGTGCCTTGCATGTTAATCTACTCTCCCATTGACCCTTTTTATATTATTTTATCTCTCCATTAACCTTTATGGGAATAGTGAAAGCATTTCATACTCCTCACTTGTGATTGCTAGCTATTTTTCAGGCCTGCAGCAGCTCCCTCCCCAGCGCCAGCCTCTGCCCCAGCCCCCCCCCCCCCCCCCCCCCCCCCCCCCCCCCCCCCCCCCCCCCCCCCCCCCCCCCCCCCCCCCCCCCCCCCCCCCCCCCCCCCCCCCCCCCCCCCCCCCCCCCCCCCCCCCCCCCCCCCCCCCCCCCCCCCCCCCCCCCCCCCCCC
>JAJOOH010040229.1:0-15236 GCA_029582605.1 Solanum gracilifrons
ATATATAATAAAAAAATTACTCTTAGAACCATAGTCAGTCATTTATTTAAAATTCCTACCAAAACTTGTTTATTCCATCATTAAATTAATTAAATAATTTTATTTCCCCCTTTTAAATTGTATTATTGAAGAAGCATGCACTATGCAGTTTTATTGGATTGGTCAAAGTAGCTGTAGCTAAAAAGCTATAGAGTATTGTTATAAGGAAAGAGCAGTTGAATGATTAATAATGTTTACTAAATTTTGGATAATAATAATTAAGCAAAATTAGGTAAAAATGAAAGTAAACAACTAGCTTTACAATATGGAGCTTCCTTAAAGTATAGAACAATTAAAAGACTGTCTCAACTTTGTCAAGTGGCTAATAAGTTGGACAGATAAGACTTTTTCAAGATTCAATCACCAAATTTAAAGCCCAAATCAAAATTGACTACTTACCAATAAGTAGATAAGACAATCTTGATTAATTTCCATGAAATTTCTTAAATGATCACTAAGTAGGCATTTGGATAGTGTGTATTTGAAGTTAAAAGTGAGGAAAAATTAAAGTTAGCTTCGATATGTAATTGACCACTTTATCAAAATGTTAAACTTTGGGAGAATGTTGATTGTTGTTTCACTCGATGTTCCATATGCATTATATATATTTTACTTGAGCGCTCACTTACGTAGACAATTTCATTTTTAAGGCTAAACCTAAAAGAAACTATTATTTCATGCTAAATATTTCTTAAATTAATTATATTTGTATATTCATCTTTTTGTGATATGATATTTTGTTGGCTCCAGCCTAGCTACCTCTCTAGATTTTTCTTCCTTTTCCCATGTATACTCCTTTTTCAAGAATCTGATTTTTCTTTTCCATTTATTTCTAACCAACAAAAGTTTAATTCCACACCTAAGATTAACGAGGGTGGGTCATAGAGAAGAAGAATTGACAAATTTTCTAATCTGACAAGCTTCTGAAAAAAGATATATATATACATCTTAGTTGAATTTGTACAAATTAATGAGACATGCACTTTTGAACTTAATAATAACATAACTCAAGGACAAATTCACAAGGATTTGTTACGCTAAACTGACCAAAATACGTATCATGAACTTGATTCGTGAGATTTAATGTTATTTTCTTTGTGAATAAAGAAAGCAGTGGAAAAGGCATATATATTACTTATATCATGATAAGCCTCTAATTTGTCTTGTCATATGACTAAATGTGAGTACATGATGACAACCTTGCTACCGGCAAATAATATTGCTCCTGACGTTAGAGAATTATCATGATGAGACCAAATTGTATTTTTCCTTTAAATTGTTTCTTTTTTATTCTATTATTAACAGATTTTTAATTTCAGTATCTCTACTTGCATTTTTATCAGTAGTATTAACACTATTTTAATAGTTTCTTGCTTTTCATTTTTAGTTTCCACTCGTGTTTCTTGTGGTTTGATGATTGTATATTTGTTAGTTCAGTATGTTTTTCCTATCACATGTATTTGTATTTTTGTCAATTTACTTTTAATTATGTTACTCGAGGCTATTGTCTATCAAAAATAATATATGTATCTCTAAAAGGTAAGAATAAGATTTGGATACACACTATTTTTTCTCATATTTTACTTGTTAAAATTACTCTTTCTCTCTCTCTCTCTCTCTCTCTCTCTATATATATATATATATATATATATATATATATAATATTGCAGATATTTTCATCGCAATGCGTTGTGATCAATGGAATCCATCATTAGTTAATTCTGAAAAATAATCATAATGGGATTATGCATTGAAATGACTCTTTCACCTAATTTCTAGGCTAGTTTGGTGAATTAATCTATAATAAGGTTTTGCTAGTTATCTTCAATCAAATAACGAATGAAGTGATGACATTTGTCATACAACAATACATAATGTACATTAAACGTATTTGATAGACGAATATCTCCAATTTTCCTCGAATTTTTTTTAGAATTTCCATTTTTTTCACCTGATGTCCGGTACGTGTATTGGAGTCCGACTATTTTGGACTCACACCAGGTAGGCCTCCATTAGGGCGGAAACGCTCTCCATCAAATATTTTTTTATACCCAAAACTCTAACCCATACCTCTGGTTAAGAGAAGAACAACCCTATCCACTGCACCACATCCTTTGATGGTAAATAACACTTACTTATTTGTTTACTCAATTTCTAATTTATACACTTCATAATTCGAAATCAAGTGGTATACGCTAGTGTTGATTAAAGGATGACATAATTGAGAGACTCACATAATTGACGTAAAACTACAAGGAACTCGAATTATAAAAGTGTCCTTTTTTGGGAGTTATGTTCAGATAAAGAAATACTGTTGGAAAATTGCTTTCAAAAGAAATACACTACTACTATTATATAAAAATTCATATTCCATAATTATAACATGATTACACATTATAGGTTACAATAACATATTTAATCCATACTTTTCTTTTTTTAAAAAAAAAAATTGATCCCCATTAATTGTCTCATCATTAGTTTTCAAATGATTAATGAAGTATCTTAAGCGTTCACGATAACTCTAATATAAGTCAAATTAAAATGGAATAACTTAATTAGCCGAATTGAGGTGTGTTTGTTACAAAGGAGAAAAAAAAATACTTTTTAAAAATCTCTTTATGTATTTATTTTATTGTATTCGCTAAGTAAGCAAAGAAAAATAATTAATCCTATCTTAAAAATGAGACGCGTCGTGTGTTGAAGAATGAAAATGACAAATTCTATGTGAAATGTCATGTAACTTGCTTTTCCTAACTCTACGATGTTATTTTCCTCGTCTTTATAAATATTATTTTTCAAGAGAGTGCAAAAATAGAAAATTATGTATATATAATATGAGATGTAAAATAACTTTGTCTGCAAGTCGTAACTTTAAATTATTAGCGTAGATTTCATAAAGAAAAAGGGAAAGCCTAAGTTATGAATGTAACTTAGTTTTTTTTCTTTTTTTAAAACTTGATCTCTCAGAATTATCAATCAGATATAGGACTAACAAATAATATTCCTCTTTTGAAATTAGAGAGTCCAATACTTTAAGATAAAGAAAGAAATGTGGAAGGTATCATTTTATGACCCAATATTTACAATTAATTGGATAAACATGTAGACCTTTTTTTAACCTTAAAGAAAGGTAAAATAGTTAGCTCATGAGGTAAAAGTATTGCTTAAAAGGAACACTCAATGCACAAATAAAATTAAATATTTGAAACATGAACAATGATATAACACTTTGACCTTTATAAATAAAATTTTATATAATCTAATTATACGATTTTCGATGTTAGATATAAAAAAGAATATATGTATCTAAAATTACTATTTCTTATCTCACTCATTAAATAATTCCCATATAATTTTGGCTACGTAGGTACGAAACACGTGAGGAATTTTGTTGAAAAACGAAAATGTTGCATGAAATGTGAAAAAAGCAAAAAGAAAATGAAAAAAAATTAATGACATGAATACTTACAAGAGTGCAATAAAACGGTTAAAAAAGAGTAGGTGTATTTTATTCTTCTTTCTATATTTGTCAATACAAACAAAAATGAAAAGTAAAGTATAAAAGATTGCAGCAAGCAATTAATTGCGCAAAAAATGACAAATTCAATTTGGACTTTCCTACTTCCTTCTTCTCGATACACTCTACTGCTTACCGTGTTATACGTCGCCTATACTTCAAACTATATTTAGTTTCGATAGTTCGATAGCTGGTTAGAATTATATCGATATAATTATGTAGAGATTAAATATTTAATTTCTATTATGTATAAAATAATATATAATTTCTTCAGAACTTATATGTATATTGGTTATGTGGATATATAAAATATCGATCAATCACCATATTAATTTTATACATGAAGATCTTATTTCCTATCTATCTACCAAACATCATATAAGTTATATTAAAAATGATACATAAATTACTTGAACCTTATCTAACTACCAAACAACCTCTACTAATCTAAAGATATTCTCTCTATTTTAATTTGTTCGTCCTATTTTAGTTTAACATGTAATTTTAAAAAGTAAAAATAAGTTTTTCCGAATTGTGTGATTTTAAAGTTAGAATAATAAAATTATAAAGAAAAAAATACATTGGTTCTGAAACAGAACAAAAATGACACTCTTTCTAACCTAATTTATATAAATTGATTTCTTATTTAGTAAAAAAAATGATACATTTCATATTTAATAATAATTTAATTTTATATTTTTATTTTACCTTACTGAAATTACTTTAGATAAAAAGATTTAAAAATCTTTCTTTTTTAAATTTCATAATAAGTTAAATTCACTCGCGTAAAATAATTTGGTAATAGGAGTAGTAATCACTAATAATACAAACAAATTAAAACGGCGAACAATAAATAACGAATACTTCACTGGTCCCACACTACTTCAACGTTACACTTCTTTCATTTTTCTCTATAAATGGATCCTCACACTTCTTCTTACCAAAAAAAACATATATTTCTCCTTTTCCATTTTCAAGAGGAGTAAGAAGAAGGAGAAAACTAGGGATTTTGATTCACAAGCTCTCTTTTGCATCATTAATATTCCCACCTTCTTCTTCATGGCGCAATTGAAAGTTCTCTGTCTCTTTGCTCTGTTTTTAACAATTACAGAGCTCTTCATAACAGGTAATTATTCAGAAACAAAGTCAAAAAATGATTAAAAAAAAAAAAAGCTTTGATTTTTATCGTTAACAGCATTCTTTTTTGGATCATATTGTATAAATAAGATACAATATTCATCTGTAAAGATTTACAAATGAAACTCTGTTTATTTGCTCTGTTTTTATCTCTTCAATAATTCAGAAAAAAAAAATTACACTTTAAAGGAAAATAAATTTGAGTTTTTTAAATCTTTAAGAGCTTTTCATTTCAGATCTTTTACTCCCTTTTGGTATGAATTTACAAGTGAAAAAACTCTCTCTGTTTGCTCTGTTTTTAACGCATAATTCAGAAACCAAGATTTAAACTAAAATTGGAAATTAAACATTAAATTTGATCTTTCAGCGCTGATTTTAGATCAATTAATGTTCAAAGATTTGATTTTTTTTTTCCTTTTTGGGTATATAAAATATAGGTGTAAATTCAGCTGCAACATTTACAATGGTGAATAAATGCCAGCAAACAATTTGGCCTGGATTATTATCTAACGCCGGAATTGCTCCACTTTCCACCACTGGTTTTGTTCTACAAAAAGGCGAATCGAAAACAATCAGTGTACCCACTTCATGGGGCGGCAGATTCTGGGCTCGTACACATTGTACCGTAGATTCCACCGGAAAATTCACCTGCGCCACCGGCGATTGTGGTTCCGGTAAGCTCGAATGCTCCGGCGGCAACGCTCTACCGCCGGCAACTCTAGCTGAATTCACACTAGATGGATCCAACGGGATGGATTTCTTCGACGTCAGTTTAGTCGATGGGTACAACTTGCCAATGCTTGTGGTACCACAAGGTGGTTCCGGTAACAATTGTACAAGTACCGGATGCGTGGTTGATTTGAACGGCGCGTGTCCGTCGGAGCTGAAAGTGATGAGCGTTGGAGGTGAAAATGTCGCGTGTAAGAGCGCGTGTGAAGCTTTTCGAAAAGATGAGTATTGTTGTGCCGGCGCGTATAATAATCCAACGACGTGTAAACCATCGTCATATTCAACGTTGTTTAAGAAAGCTTGTCCGAGTGCTTACAGCTATGCTTACGATGATAAAACGAGTACTTTCACTTGTGCTGGAGCTAATAATTATCTCATCACGTTTTGTCCTTCTCCTAATACCAGGTAAACTTTCTTATTCCTCTTACTTTAATTTTTTTTTTCTCGTAACAAACAGTTTTATCACATTCAAATAGTTAATCAATTACTATAAAAAAAAATTATTTTGGGGGGTTGAGGGAAATACATTGGGATTCGAGTTGGGAATGTGGCCTGTCAAATGGAACGTTAGGACGTTACTTTCAATGTAAAGACAAAATATCATCTATGAGATCATTATTTGTAGGGGTAAGTGGGCTATAAGGTAATTAGTAGGGGTATTTTGGTACTTTACATAATATGTGGTTCCACTTATGGTGAATTTTAGTACTTTAACATAATATGTGAGGTCAGTGTAGTAGGGGTATTTTAGTACTTTCAAATGCTAATTAAGTCAGCTTTGGGAATTGGAAAAAATATCAAACTTAACGGCTTAAAGAGATTCTCTGAACCCAAGACTATGAATTGTCCTTTTTATCCTCGTAGCCCACCAATTGGTCTAGTTTCGTGTGAATTATGTCAAGTGGTTTATCACTTATTTATTCGAGTAGAGTGCTATTGAAATAATCTTTACTTTTTACGAGTAAGAATTAATCTACGGTAATAAGAATTCATATAGCTGATTCAATAACACAATTCCATTGCAGTCAAAAGTCGTCGTCATCATCAAGTGGACAAAATCAAGAACCAGAAGATAATAGCAACCAAAACGACGATAACAATAACAACGAGTCATCAACGATCAACAACTCTATGGTATATGATGGTGCATGGGATATCAGTAGTGCATCTTCAACCACCACGTGCATGCACGTGTTCAGTTCACCGGCCATAGCCGGTGCTGTCGCCTTCTTAACAGCCACTTTCCAGTTGCATCGTCAGCTCTTCTAATTTTTTATTTTTGACTTTTTGTTGACACCCAAAAAAAAAAATTAGGCGAAAAGGGCGGTCCAACCCGGCCCATGTTATTTTGTCGGAATTTGGGGTGTTGTATCACGTGTGGACCATTAAATTGGGCCTTGTGACCCACATATGTGGCCCATGTGACGGGGAAGTGAGTCAGCTTACGTGTCAATTTAATTGACGTACACCTATTTTACCTTTTAATTGGTGAAAAAAGAGGTACCTCTATAGCCACAAAATTTAGATTTTTTAGGTTATTTAATTTTTTATTTGACTTTTTTTAGTGTTATATTTTAAATTTGAATTAAGATTGGGATTAGGTTTAGGAGAGGGAGATTCATTTGTTAGGTAGGTTTTAGAAAAATTATGTATAATATGCTTTATATTTGTAACCATTCCAGTTGGTGGAAATTATATACACTTAAAAAAATGAATTGGTGATTTATTTCTTATATCTTTTTGTTAATTTATTTTGTTTTTTCATGTCACATTCGATTAATGAGCCAATACAAGGGATCAAAATAATATATTTACCCTATAAATATAAAAATAGGAGTGTAATATGCATATATTTTATACTCTTTAAATTTTACTTGTGAAAACTGTATTAGGTATATATAATATGTGAAATTATATTAGGTATATATAATTTAGTGAATGGTGATGCTTGTTGCACTAAATATTTATAAGCTTACAACATTTGGTGGAAAAATTAACAAGTATTAAGTAACTTTCAATAGTGACCAAGATACATTATCAATAGCTATTATAATACTAATCATAGTGTTAAAATAATTTTTAATATTTTATATAAATGTTTGGTTTTCGGAGTCATTAGTGTTTGATTCAAATTTGTACCATGTTGCTTATAAAAAAGAAAAGTGTTCTTCACCGATTTTTAATTTATTTTTCTGATTTAAATTCGAAATCTCTATCCCACAAAAGTAAGATAGGATTTGCAACATTCTATCCTTCTCCTATTTCACACAAAATATATTGTTATTGTTGTTAATTAGCTCGATCAAGATCTCTAATTAAGATATATATACTCATTTCTCTATTTCATTTAGGTTAGAAGATGCTAAATTAGTCATCTTCAAACTCCATAATTGAGCCACTATCTTTTGTCCTACTAATTAGTTTTAGTTGAGAATTATGATTAGTATTCTTATAATATACATAAGGCATTATTAACACGTAGCGTGATTTGCATATCTATAATTATTAAGTGTCATACTTTAATTATTAAGCCTTCATTCCTACTAGTTGTTAATGTCCAAATTAAGGGATTAGTTAATTAACACCTGTCTGTTAATCCAAAATCATATTGCATGTTCATCTTATTAGAGAAAACTTACCAATAAGAGAAAAGATTAATCATATCTTATATAAGCAACCTTTACTAACAAACAATCTAGTGATCAGGCTTAGATAGACTCTTTATATTGGTTACAAAAACTCACCCAATAATTACGCATAAATAATAAATTTCGAACCCTACTTAGAAGAAACTAATGTTTTCCAAATCTAAATTGAATAAAGTCAAAATTTTGAATGTATATTTTTTGTTGGAAAAAACGCTATATATTAAAATGCCAAAGTATACTATACTAATTTTCTGTTTGTATCTTATGTTTGTCAGTAAAAATTTCAAAACGATAAGTAGAAGTATGTTCATGCATTATTTGTACTAAGAAGTTTGCCATACATAAAAACATTGTAACTATTAAATTAATTAGTGTACGAATTATAAAAAATAAATACAATAACTCGCAAATCATAAAGATCATAAAAAAATATTAGATATGCTAGAGGCGCAAAATGCAACAAACTCTATAATATTTTAAGCCAATAGTACAGTCCATCTTTTTCTTTTTTATTCTTTTTCTATTTCTTCAATTTTATAATCTAATATGTTTTAAATATTCATTGTATTATTAAAATATGGGATAAAATCTAATATGTTTTAAATATTATAGTAGGTTTATGCATATATATTTATTTTTTGTGTCATAAGTTATGAATTCAGAATTCATAATCGAAAGGATACATCCGACCCCCTCTCAAACATCACTGTAGTATGAGAGATCATTTGTTTCATTTCATAATTTTTTATAATTCTCACGTTCATGAGATAGCTTCTGGATTGACGCAAAATCTATTTCTTATCACAACATTAGAGCTGAAACTATTTCAACATGAATTGGTAGTTATGTCAAATATATTTTACTATTTTGTTCACTTAATCACTTGGGAAATTGATTGATATTTACCAACCAACCTTACCAACTAAATTGGAGTACGTATAAAGTACTTTGTACTGCTCTCCTTGTACTTTTGGATTGCAGTATCTAATATCTCATGTGGGAGGGCCGGAGCTCGAAAACTAGTTATACAAGTTTCGATAAATTCAATAATTTTTATTTAGATCAGATGTTTGTATTAGGAATTTCATTGAATATGTATAAAAATTTAACTATGAACCTTGTAACTACGATAATTATAGTACGATGACAAATTTAAACTCAAAACTCTAAATTCTAACTCCGTCTCTCTAATAGTGGTACAAATTGACAGCATACTTAAATTATCATTAAGTGTAAGTTTGTAATAATTGATCAGTATTAGTTTGGTTAAGTGGATAGCATTTTGGCTAATTTTTGGTTTCTCCTTGGTAAACGACCCAATGAGTTGGAGAAACTCACCAATCTATTCATTAATTTGGTTATACTAATATTGTTTTAATTTAAGTTAGAAAATTCTAGAAATTTTTAATGAAGACAAAATCAATACCAAATTGAAATTTATTTTTCTAACTAATTACCAATTTGGACTGAATTAATGGATCGGGTTATTTATGGGCTTAAATTATTCATTCGGCCCAATGCAAACATTTTGGGAAAAATTACAGAAATTTCACATTTTTATTTATTTATTACCATTATCCCCTATAAGTTTTACAAATCTCCAAAATTCCTCATTTTCGTGCATCAGATTAGTGTATCGTGTATAAAATGTACATCAGATTAGTGTATCATGTATAAAATGTAATGTATCTTACTTAACGATTAATGTATCTCGCGATTAATGTATCAACGTTTATATTATTGTATCCGTTTGAGGGATTTCTGTAATTATAAATTTTTAAGGAATATATTGTAATTTTACCTTAAAAGTATGTAATTTCTGTAATTTGCCAAACATTTTGGACAATATACTGCACAGCATCATTTAAGGCATAGCCACTTATTAAACTTCTTTTGTATTTGTAACCACTTTGTTGCCTAACGTTCCCCAAGCAACATAAGTGGTGAACGGCCACTATTTTTTTGGTGCGCATTGAGTTAATTCAATTATGTATAATGACTTGCAAACTATATAGTAGACGTAACACTAGATAAGTTTGATACGACAATCTCAATTAAAACGATATTTTCAGAAGAAAAAAAAACCGATCTTTGACCTTTTGTTTATATTGATTATCGTATGCTGCATCAACTCAATGACTTGCTTTCTTTGAAGATCATTTTTTTTAAAACCCTCTGCCGCTAATTTTGGATCCGCATTGGATAATTTTATTTTGTGCAATAACTCAAAAATCACACAGAAGTCAAGTTTAATATGACAATTGACAAGCTTAATTGAAAAAACATTAATTAAAAAAATTGATCTCTGATCTTATAAATGGAATATCACCTACCGCACTAATTCAGTACCAAATGGCCAAGGATGCGACACGTCATTCTCTTTTTCCTTTTATATATATGTTCAGTATATTTTTTTTCCTCTTAAGATGAAAATAGTATGTTATCTTTATGTAGAAAATGTATGAAACATTTAGCCACTTACTAGGAACTTGTCCTAACCTATATATATAATAGCTTTACATTTGAAAAGCAGTTCTATATATGAAATGTTTGGTTTCTTTTGTTCTCTCTCTTTTTTCTTCTTCTTTCACATAATAAAAGAAACAAATAAAAAAGATATTCAACAAAGCGTCCATGACACGATACAATATTGTTAGAGTTCGATGCATGTGCGAAGATGAAATAATCGGTTCTAACAGTTGGTGTTGAATAGACGAGTTGAACGGAATATGATAGTTAAAGTAGACTGAAATTAATAAAGATAGGCCAATGGTCATTAATCAATACAAAAATTACTTTAATTTAAATAAGTCGAGTTAAAATTTAGATGAACTGAATCTGACCAGTCAATATAGGTTAAGCTAGTAAGCGAATGAGTTATTAACTTATTTAAATTTAGATAAATTAAATAAAATTATATTTTCATAGCTCGCTATAAATGTTTGCTAAAATAAATCTTGACCAAATTTCGAAATGGAGGTACTTTGACATGATGGGATTTTGGCGGGGGTCTAGAAAATTTCACCACACTTTCAATAAAAATAATTATTTAGTTTGTTTGACTATCATTTGATTTTTTTATTTTTTTGTTTCTCACATGGTGTCCGGAGCTCACATTATAGCTTCAACTAAATCCGGATCGCGCTCTGCAGGGCCCATTCAAGGGTAGCGCTCCCAACATAATTTTCTTCGTACTCAGGGCTCGAACCTGAGATCTCTGGTTGCGTTTATTTTCCTATATTTTATGTATTGGTCTTAAATATTTGTCCTTCGTGACAAATACAAGAATATATTTATTTTTTTGAGAGACGTAAATTTATATTTTTATATTTATAATATCTCATAGGTTCTACTTGGGATAATTTCTGCCCGTAAAAAAAATAAGTTCGGCTAAGCATCTGATTAACGGATCCAGCTTCTCCCCATTTTTCCCAAGTCCTAGCTTGGATTGGAGATGCATGTCACAGTTTAGAATTAATGGTTGAGATCTAATTGATTTGCAGAGTCCTAACTAGGGGTATTCACGGGTCGATTTGGATCGGTTATTGGTCAAAACAAAAACCAAACCAACTTAATCGGTTTTAAAATTATTAAAACCAAACCAAACCAACTTAATCGGTTTGGTGGTTATCAGTTTTGACTTGGTTTGGTTCGGTTATTTGGTTATTAACCATACACAAAAATAAAAGAAACAATTCATTCAAAATGTGAAAAAAAGTGACAACAATCCATTCAAAACAAAAAATAGTTAGAATGACTTAAATTACTGAACTTTCGATCACTGAATTTACTATCAATAAAGCTTTAAAATTCACTATATTGGCCTAGAAGAAAGAGATAATAACATTTTCAACCCCACAAAGAATTGTCATATACACTCATATACATGAAAGAAGGAAGAGATAATAACATTTTCAGTCCCACAAAGAATTGTCATATACACTCATATACATGAAATTAATAAGATAAATGTTTTCACCTTGGGCATTCTTGCTTTCAATAAGTAAAGTATAAGGAAATTTTAATGAAAACATATATAAGATCTTTAAAATTGTTTATAAAAACAATATATTAAGTATGTATATTAATAAAATATATGTATATAATTCATCGGTTCGGTTCGGTTATTTCTTCGGTTTTTTCCGAATAAAATCATAACCAAACCAAATACTATCGATTTTCAAAAATCTAAAACCAAATCAAACCAAACCCAAATAAAATCAATTTTATTTTATCGATTTGGTTTGATTTTGCAGTTTGGATCGGTTTTTATCCAAACCGTGAACACTCCTAGTCCTAACCATTGTTATTTACTTCCATATATTTGCTTCTTAAATATTTTTGCAATCCATTATATTTTTCCTAAATATATTAAAAACTATTCTTTACTGCATACATATTTAAAACTTTTACTAAATACTTTTACTTTTTAGAATTTTTTTTATAATACAGTTAAATGTTTTTATTATTCTGATAGATTATTAAGAGCTACAATGTCTATAGAGCAATATAGACTCCATTTAGGAAGTAAGAAAAAAATTTAAAGTTGAGTGACAAAATTTATATTACTCCTAAAATAAATAAAAAATGTCAGGTCACAATTTTTAATTTTTTATTTGGCAAATATTATTTGAGAAATGACAAATGTTAGGGGAAAAAAGTAAAAAATCAGCAAAAAAATCACTCAAGTAATTAAGAAAATAAATTCTTTTAAATATATTTAGGAAAAATATAATGTAAATTTAGAATTGTTGGATTGTAAAAATATTTAAGAAGCAAATATATGAAAGTTAATAACTATGGTTAGGATTTTGCTTTAATTAATTAGATCTCGACCATTAATTCTAAACTATTATATGTGTCTCCAATCCAAAGCTAAAACTTGAAAAAAATGGAGAGAAGATAAATGGAGAGGAGCCGGATCCCTGATAAACGACCTGCCCATTTAAAAGATAATTTGTCCAAATCCACCAAATCCTAATGCCATCTGATTAGGATTTGTTTTTGATACTTTGCATTAATAATCAAATCCAGAGAATCAATTTTCTTTTAATCTTGTGTCACCTCAGTTTTTTGTAGGGTGATTAAAAGTATTGTTCCCTTAATTATGCTATCATTATGGCTGATTAAAACAAAATTAAAGTTGATTAATTTTCCACAACGTTAAAAGGTAATAATTAGCCTTTAACATGAGTAAATAAATAGTCCAGTACGACAATATAATTATCAAGGTTATACATAATTGATATTTACATCAGAGTTCAAATTATATGATCAATTTATCTAGATTATAATGCATATCAATTCACTACGATTAAGTGATAACAATTTATATAAAAATATATGTACTTAATTTATATTGATGAAAAACTAGTTCTCATAGAAATTTTAATTTTTTAATTTAATTTCTTGATCAATATAGGGTGTCGAACAAATTGACTTTTAACAAATATAATAAAAGATGACCAACTTTAATTTGTGATAATGAATTGACAAGTTTATATGCTTTTTGTAGGTCATGCATATACATGGGTCTAATTAATTACCCTTTAGCTTAAAGTTAAACCTAAAGGTTATCATGAATGCCTTCTTTAACAAGAGGACAAGAAAACTTAGCTAATAAGCTATTGCCCAAAATGGATATTCTCTTTTATTATTCAATGGGATGAGGAAACGATAACTTTGGATTAATGCATGATTAAGGTAAGAAATTTGTGTATGATTATTTTTTTACATGTTGTAGCAGATAATTTTTTAAAATTTTGTTTTTGATTGCACATTTTACAGAGACTTGTCAATAGATACTATTAGAGTGATATGATGAATAAAAGTTTTGTAGTAATGATTTATATAACTTGAAGAGAAAAAATACATAATTATCCCATCGAACTTATATCAGTTTTTGAAGTAGATATCTAAAGTTTGAGCGAATCCTATTACCCCACGAAATTATTTTAAAGTAGTATATATACCTTTTTTTTTTGTCATTCCCAATTGTAATAAGGCAGGTGCAAATCACGCACCAACCCTAATTTACCACATGTCATTCACAATTTAACTTTTAATTCTTTTTATTTTTGCCTTTAATTTTCTATTTTTATTTCTTTTTCTTTTCTTTTTTGAATTTTTTCTCTTTTAAATTTCTACTTTGCCTTTGATTTCTCAAATTTGTTTTTTTGAATTCCACCACCACAAATCATAGTGACAACATTCCATCATTGCACTACTTAATCACTACTAAATCATGACAAATAATCAAAATATGAAAATTAGAAGTTCTATCAAACTAAAATTTAAATCATCATCTTCATCTTAAATCGCCTTCTTTATCTATTAGCATCACCATTTTCGATCTTTAAGTTTTAGGAAAGAGAAAACTACGTAGTTAAGTTTAAAAAAGAAGAAGATAAAATCTAATAATATCACATTTTAAAATACAAAATCTGAGCAAGAATGGTGATTTTTAATTTGTTGCCTGTTGAAAAAGCTTCTTAAAGGCTATAAATGGTGATTTGGGGAAGATGAAAACATGAGTCTAATTTATTAATTAAAAAAATCAAATTAAAAATGCTACATGGTATTTTAACACTGGTTTGCATTGGGGCAGTAATATACTACTCCTTCACGCGTCCAGTTTTCGTGAGAACACAATTGCAGTAGAAATGGCTGAAAATGATGTACTTATCGTGAATATAAATAATTTCATGGGGTAATAGGACCCACAAACTTTAGGTGTCTACTTAAAAAAAGAATATAAATTTAATGGAGTAATTATGTATTTTCTCTAATTTGAACTCAAGTTCAAATAATTTACAACCCCATGCATGTAGCGATTCAACACAACCTAATAGACTTGGTTTAAATATTGTATTTGTGTTTAAAACGTCACAAAATTACATAATATTGTTAAATAATTTATCTATAACAAACTATTTTCTTAAAGTTCAGAAGTCATAAACTAAAAATCTTAACTTTACCCTCCTCTTAGACTCATATTTTATATAGGATTTAAGTTTTGTCGCATTAACCTAGAAGATATGAACACATTAGAAACGATAATTTACTTGGTACCTTGAAAATATTTACATAATTAGTGTATGTTTTATATAGAGGCTTATATATATATATATATATATATATATATATATATATATATAAATAAATAA
>JAJOOH010040230.1:0-13052 GCA_029582605.1 Solanum gracilifrons
TGTCATTCTTAGTGTTGAATTGATTTTCTTTTTGCATTAGTATTAATTTGATTTTGATTTAAGTTTTATTATAATTATCAACATCTATAAACTATAATTTTTATTGGACCATTCCGAATTCTAAGTTTTAAACTTGAAATAATATATTAAAAGATAAAAACTATGAAATAGTATAAGAAATATTTTAAAATTATATCAATGTAAATATTTTTATGTATAAAATAAAATTTTAAAATTACATAAATAATTTTGGGTTGATTTTTTTTAGTTAAAACCAAACCAATCCAAATATAATCAATTTTTTTTTCCCAATACCAAACCAAACCACTAGTCGAGTTTTTTGTTCGATTTGCAATTTAATTCAATTTTTGATTCGATTTTGTACCCCCCTAAGCACAACAAAGACAATTCGAACACAAATCTATTGATATGATTCGTAGATAGGGTCGAAAGCAATGTGTATTATATGATCACGCAACACAAATATCATTTTTTGTCAAAACATGTTTGCCAGATCATTATTCTGTTCCAACACAACAGTAATATGAGTAAGGAGTGACATGCTTAACAGTGCCAACTTCACTTCCAAAAAGCAAAAAATACAAGTAAACAAATGTCAGTGCCCTTCAACTTGTTTTACAGAAAAAATTTACTTTAGTTAATAATCTATAACAAAAGGCACACTGATTCATCCTACAAAAAATAATGCTATCCAACAAAATAAGCTAAGCGCCCTGCAAGTTAGCAGCAGCTCCTTCCCGCCATTTTCAGTAAAAACCACATTTACCTTAAAACCTAGTGGCATTTTTTTTGCTTGTACGAGAACTAAGACATTCTTTCCCTACTCCGACCCAATATAATAACAAATTCCAAAGACTGAAGCAGTAAACGAGAAGAAGAGGATAAGAACGCGAGGTCATCAGTATGCTGACAAAGACAAAGTTGGTTTGTTTGGAGTCTTTTCATCCACTTCTGGGCCTTGCATGTTACAGGTTGGCGAGGCACCTGGAAGTGAAATGGTAGAACCTCAAGCTGCTTCTGCAGAAAACGTTACTTAAAAAAGCAACCTGAAAAAATGCTATCCAAGAAAACTACATTCCTCCTGTTAACACTTATGCATAATACATATACAAGCTGTTTGCAGCGGCACAGGCAATTGAATTTTCAGTTGGATGCCACGCTAGATGGAGCAACTTCGTTGTGAAATCAAATGAATTTCCATTCGCATCAACCCCTGGACTTTCTGAACCTGTAATGCAAATAAATATCACCCAGTATATTTCGTCATGGTGAAATATATTTCTGGCAATAAGAAAGTATAAAAATGACTTATTGTCGAGTGCATATATGAATATGTATGCATACCTCTCCTGACAACACGTGTTATGCTACTGCTCAGGGACCTAGAAGGCCTTGAAGGAGTCTGTACTTGTCTTCTGGTGGAGCACAATCAATCTCAGTCAGACCAAGACAAACAACATTTATATCCAAATCTTTTCTCACATGAAGAAGATAAGATGTACGTACCTCATGGGGTTTTTGCTAGCTTCCAGTGTAGTTGCTTCAGTAGTGCCCGCAGCACAACCAAAGACACGGAAAAGATTGCTGAAATCATAATAATAATAATAGTAATATTTTTTTTAAAAACAAATCAGAAGCGAACTAATAAAAGGAAAATTCAAATAGATGACAGTCTACACACCTATAAGAACCAGTAGCTACTCGCAGCCCATCACCACTAAGGCAACACT
Source organism: Solanum gracilifrons (assembly GCA_029582605.1). Classification (NCBI taxonomy): domain Eukaryota; kingdom Viridiplantae; phylum Streptophyta; class Magnoliopsida; order Solanales; family Solanaceae; genus Solanum; species Solanum gracilifrons. The sequence continues at coordinate 1,752 of JAJOOH010040230.1, forward strand.
CAAACTTGTCAAAGATGGAATCATTCTCATATAAATCGCATAGCTGTGTATCAGCAAAAAATCTATCATCAGCTAAGAGACATGCCAAAAATAGACAAGTAACATCTTGATGCAGATGGTAATTCACCTTTGGTCTCAAATATTCATGAACCTGGAAGGTTGACACTGGACCAGAATCCATATTTATGTCCCATAGCTGAAAAAAGCAATGTAAGCTCAGTAACAAGGGCACACTCTTTGTCCATATAAAAATGGAAAATATACAAGGATGGAAAACCAGTGGTCCTCCTAACAAAAGCTGAACCAGGGATGACCCAGCTTGAAAACAAGAACCAACAACTATACTTAAATGAAATAGAAATTCCTGGTCTTGATCTCTACTTTAATTATATGTAGTTTAGTAAAAACACATAAGTATCAAACATTATTATTATTATGGCATTATCGTATTCTTCACTACTATTATTACTTCTACTCTGGATATTTTTATTATTTTTGCTAATAGAAAAACGATTTTCTTGAGCTGAGGGTCTATCAGAAACAGCTTCTCTACCCCTCCCCCATCCCCAAGATAGGGGTAAGGTCTGTGCACACCCCGATCACACTGGGTCTGTTGTTGTACGTAAGCATCAAACATTGGAGGTGGTCTTTTAAATAGAACTAGACAAAGATAACATAGCTAAAGTTGAGTAGCATCTTAACAAACTTGCTTAAGATAAAGGTGGAGTGGTTCCTATTACAGAACTGAAACCAACAATTAAACTCTAACTGATTCATTCTAGTCAATCGATCATCTCAGAGATCCAGATTCACCCTGCAGGCCATAAAAGTGTTCGATCATGAAACTACTACAAAAATGTCGTTTAAACTTTAAAAGAGAAAGTGGTTTAAACAAAATCATCTGTGAGATGGAGTTTGCCAATCAGTCCCTTCCTTTTTTGCCGGCTAGGTCTTCAAGAAACCTCAGGTAGCAGATATAAAATTCAGTACATTTAACTGCAGCTTGTAATATGTCTGCTCATTTTTAAATGAAAATACTGCACCTTTCATTCTACCTACCAACAGCGACAAGCTAACTGATATAGAAACTAATTCTCACATGAATTATTTAGCTAAAAAATGCAAAATGACACGATATTGAAAGCAATAATATGCATATATCAATCCATCAAACCTCAATTCCAAATTCAAAAAAGAGTAGGTAATGAGCACAATAAAGACCATGGAGTATGTCATGAGCTATGCTTATGCCACCTAATCGGAACTATGCTTTTCGTACAAAGCTTTTACAGATCAAACAGCTTCTTTTACAAAGTAAGATGTATAAATGTGAAGCACACTACAATTGGCGCAGCTCTCAAAAACTCCACCAAAGATTTTGTGAAACGCTGAAACTTAAGTAAAAGGAACCAACCTTTAGGGTCATATAGTCACGGCTGAGTATGTATCTTCCATCCTTAGAAAATTTAATATCAGAAATTGAAGCAATTATCTCTGTGAAAAAAGATCTTGAACCGGGTGTTTCTTGCTCCTCAAACCTGCATAACAAGGAACCAATATGTTTAATCAATCGAGCTATCAGAAAGTAATTTGAAATACATATCTATGCTTAGCAAAAGTAGCTCTATTCCAGAACATTTTCATCCATCTTTTATATCTTCTGCTGGACAATAACACGTATAAAGAAGAAACAAATCCACATGCATTGAAAATTAGAAATAAGGGGAAGGGTGGAACTTACAATTTAGAATGTGAATCGCACAAAGCTGACTGCCGCAGATCTATGAGACGAATTGACCCTTTTGAACTACTATAAGCTAACGTATTACAATGAGTAGGATGAAATTCTGCTGAAGTTATCACCTCTGCAATAAATAAAATATGGTTTAAGTCTAAGCATTTATTGATATAACACAAGGCACTTTCAAAAAATAAATTTTATGACCTAGTTGAGGTTCTCACAACAAAGGAACTGAGGAAAAACTTACCAGTTAGATCTTCCATATTTGTTGGCTTGACATCAACAATATTGAAACTCTGATTGCTTATTTCCAAGTTCCAAAGGTTGATCCGGAGATCATCAGCGGATATAAATGTTTCACCGTCACTGAATTGGAAAGAAAAAGGCCAGACAAATTACCATGAGCTCTCGTAAACCAGAAAAAACAACATGGCAAAGCAGAATTACAAGAGCAATATCTTCACCTGTTATTTGAAATAGAGTTGATGTGATAGTCATGTGCATGAGCATACACTCTTCTGCACCGAGCAACAAGGCTGGTCTCATTACTTGTAACCTATAATAAACATTGCAAAGCTTTTAGATTCAAATGGAGTAACAATGAGGACATCATGTCAAGTTTTAAAAGGTAACAACTGTCTTGGGGAGAGGAGATGCGGCAAAGCACCAAAATTCTTCTACCAATCAAGAGAAAAATTGAAGGCACAGAAAACACTTTAAGTTCCAATGACCCAAGGCTGATGAATTGAAGATAAAACAATGTCTGTGTATCCATATCATGCAAGAGAAACCAAAGCCATTTACAAAAGCACATAAACACATGAGGATAGGTTGTCCTGGCTTGTATATGTTAAAATTTTCACCCTCCATCAGACCGTGGGCGCACAATTAACTATGTTAAGAGTACAAGTACCTTTTTTGAGACTACAGACAACAACTAGAACTAGCAGAGACTAGAAAGAACAGTCTTCTCAGTAACCAGGAGTCCAGAAACACCATGTACATTGTTCCACTCACGCTGCGACTTCATGAGATCTGTTACTTTTTATGTGTAAGGAATAAGAAAATAACTTGGTACTATCTAACAAGTATCTTTATGACATTGCTCGCATTTCCTTTTCCATAAAACCTTAAAGTACGATCACAGACACTAATTAAAATGCTTGGTTGATGAATAAAAAAGTAATGCACATAGACATATTCGACATTCCATAAACAACTGAACATACAGGGCATATATAGCTTAAGTACAACTACCACAGGTAAACGTAATGAGGAAAAGCCCCCAGGTGGAAATGACAAATCATTGCTCAAGCAATTCAAAGATCTATCTGCATTAACCCCATTTGCAAGACATTGCTTTGGACTGGAAGAAACACTAGAGCTGGCCACACTGCCATTTCCAACAGCTCTAGAAGGATCAATATTCATATCAGATATCTTCTTAACTTTCTTCTCTTGGACCTGAATCAGCAAAAGAAGTAAAGAACACCTCAGCACATTGATAAGGAACCCACAAAAATAATAGCCACCAGAGAAGTGGCTTCACAGGTAGACAATAGATGCAACATAAGTCAACTCTCAACTAGTATACATCTCAACAACAATCAGAATAGCTCCCCACCACACTTGAAATTAACAATCAATATTGCTCATCAATGCAACAGCAAAAATGTATCTTGAGCCATGGATGTATGGAAGAACACTAAACTTAGCACGTTACATTGAACTAAGTTACCTTCCAATACTTTATGGTTTTGTCATTGGTGGATAGAAGAAAGAGGGCACCATTAGACGATTGGCACCAACGGATCTTGTTGATTTTCTCCTCAATCTCCAAACTCTTCAGATAATCAAACTGAACAGAAAGATGTGATGGAAAAAGTTAAAATACTAATTGAAGCAAGAAAGGAAGGAAAGTAAAGCAAATGAAGAATGAGAAATAGCAGCAGGAGGCAATTCAACCCTACATAGTTGCATCTGGACAGGAAAGTGGTACATAAGAACCAGATAATTAATATTCTCCTTACTCTTTCATCACGCCAAAAACCAAGAATACAGAAGGGGAAACAACAAAGAACTGCCAGATACCTCAGGTTCATGGCTTTGAAATTCTGTCTTGTAGCGGAACTCTGGATGCCGACTCACTGAATAGTCCATTCTCTCTAGCTCTCTCCGACTTCCAATATTCTAAATAAAACAATGCAAAAGAGACATGAGCAGCAGAAACAACCTCCAATTTTTAATATATCTTCTGAGCTGCATTGTGAAGAAACCCACCTCTTTTGTATCAGTCCTTTCAAATAATACAACCCTACCACCACGATCTCCAGTAGCAAGATGGTCACCAGTTTTATCGAACTCGATTGCGGAGATGATATCAACTACAACAATAATGATGAGAAAATACATCATGATACTCAAAAAATTAAGTGCCCTGAACATCGAAGAGAGGAAGCAAAGCATATAACTCCTCATGCAACTGGAAATGGTACGTCTGCATTATCCTGGCACTTCAAATAAATTTACAGTACAAATTTGATTTGAAAATTCTGTTTCTAAATTAAGCTCATCTGCAGATCCTATAATGATCCAACAGTTGACTATGCAACAATTTTAGATAATATGAATTGCCGCTGTTACTAGTCAAACCATGTGATAGTTTCATACAACATGGAGCACCAGATGAGTATCATGGAGATGGATTCATGTACAGGTTCTACAAGAATTATTTTCTGTTCTTTTTATCTTAGTACAACATATTACTGGCTTGAAGGAAATATGAAAGAAACAATTGAATGTTTGCTACCACCAAGTGTGCAAAATCAAAATCTGAAGGCATGCTTGAGTCAAACTAAACAAGAAGCTGTACATATAGAAAAAGTGTAGCTTGTGAATCTGAACTTGGGAATAGATGTGAAAAAAATAGTGAAATTGATGCAGCCATGGCTTTGGAAGTTCAGAGATCATCGCAACATGACCAAAAGGATCTTAGTGCTGAGTGCTGACAAAACTAAATGCATCCACATTGAATATACATGTTCCTTTAGAAACAATAAGAAGAAAAACACAAGTCAGAAAAAAAATCCATGTGCTTGGAATTCGGACACCATGTGTGTTGGTATTAGGCAAACAGGTACTTTGACTTCTGAAACAACATGTGTTGGTATTAGGAAAGGAAAGCTCCAATGATCAAAAGATCACTAGTAAATGGCATATGAAAGTGTCTTTAAAGGCAATAAAAGAGACATGTGTTGGCATTAGGAAATGAAAACTCCAATGACCAAAGACTAATACTCAGTGCATCCTTCATTCTGCAGCGGACAGTCTGCATATTTCAGACAAATAAAACATGAGGTAGAAGTAAAAGAAAGAGATGCAAGAGCAGAAGGAGCTTGACTGTCGTATGAACTAAAAAAAGAACGGACTTTGATGCACACCATGAATCATAATTTAGGAAAAGAAAGTCTCAAGGCTAAGGATGCTGAATCAAAGAGAAATCCGGATTCAGTTTCATTCTTAAAACTAAAATCCTACGCAAATTAGGTAAAATGACATCAAACTAATCCAACTCCCCATTATCTTCCGGTGCATATACTATTCATGCTGGTAGATACTTGAGTAGCTAGATACAAAGCCACAACAAATTTCAAATCCTTATATTGAAGGTCATGAAACTTACTACTCTCACATCAGAACAATCTTAATGGGGAAGCTAAAGAAAAAGGGTAGCATCTACAAAGTGTTACAAACATTCAGCCTACACAGACTTCGGTTAGACATTCACTCCAACCTAGTTTACAAAAGGACAACCAAACATATAGTGATCTACATTGAGTTACTTACTGAAACATAAAGAGTGGAATGACCAACTCCCCAAGGCATTGCATATACTGCATCTTGAAGCCAAGAGAGTAAATTGGGACTATCTAATTGGAGCCTTAAACGATATATAGACATTTCATACGACAAATTGAAGTACTTTATAAGAAAGTAACAACATTTTGCTGTGCTGCAGCAAAATAGACATCAATAAAAGCTCACACCCCATTAGCAACATCAAATCATCTGACAATTTAGGCGATGGGACGCGTCTATTCTTATCTCTACCTATACATACTTCCATACTGATTCAAAATGAGGCAGTTGCCCAACATCATACCTTAAAGAACAAAAGCTTAGTGCATGGAGCTAAAAGAATGTCTGGTGACTGCCTCAATACTAACCATTGCTACATGATTGCATGTGCAGTTACACCACACCATCATGGTTTACATTTGTGCATACATAAAGTTCCAACACTCCAAAGCACCAAAGAAACAAGTGAAGACAGCAGCTACCGCCCTTTAACATGACGCTTGCATCAAAGTCAAAAACCTACACTTCATAGACCTCTACTAAATTGAGAACAATGACAAACTACACTCAAAAAAACAATCATCTAGATCTAGACAGAAGTTAAGCAAATTCTAAGTAGCAACAAACTTGTTAAAGGTTCTCAATTGGCTAAAATCTCCACAACTCAATCAAACCCGTAATCGAAATCTAACAGATTTAATAAGCTTTCAGTACAGTACTACCGCATAACCGATCAAAAAAGGATACCAAAACCCTAATCCCAACACTGACACCAAACCAACTATGGATCCAAATGTAAAAGACGGATAAGTGAAATAAAAATTATGAAAAAAAAAAGATAAATTACCTTCCTGAACTTCTTCTCCGGCCGTACGTTCACCAAATACCTGAGAAAATTTCCACTCAAGCGGCGGTGGTGGACCCGCCGGAGCTGCCGCGACATCTCCACCATCACCACCGTTCATTTTTCTCCTAATTTAATTATTTTTTTCCTTTCAACAGCCGAAAATAAACGAAAATGAATCAAATCGAAAGAATTAAGAAGAATCAGATGAAGAAAATCAATCACTTCATGAAAAGCGATCGGTTTTTTAGGTTTGAAAAATGGTAAACTTCATAGAAAAATGTCGGATTCAGATTCAACCATTACAACTTCCCAAACATTATCAAAAGAGCACATGCCCTCTTTCAATACCAGATTAATTTCAGATTCTCAAAAAAAAAATGATTTTTTTATTTTTTTCTGTGATTGGATTGGGGAAGGAGAAAATAGGGAATTTGCCCTTCTTTTGTCTTTGGAAGAACAGAACACTGTTCTCTCTCGAAGCTCAATCAATAATACATTTTTCTCTCTCTACCCACTTTTTTATTTATTTTATACTATTTTGTCTTTACTTAAGCCCTCTCTACTAATTTTACCGACATTGGGTCACAGACAAATGAAGTTATTGTTAAATTTGTCTTGTGAAAATGAATAAATTCATTTATTTAATTTTTTTTGTTTACAATTTTCTCTCTAATGAGACATTGAAGTTAAAGAAAACCTTTTTTTTTTTCTTCTTATTTTGACTTTAGGGAAGCTATAATTTGAGATTGAATTTTAAGTTATACGGTCAAAATTGAAAGGGATGATGTGGAATTTTTCTCAATAAGTTAGAGACGTGAAATCAATTTATTGATTGGTGATTAACTTAGTGTGTTTTAGCAATTTGCGATTGAGTATTCTCTGAAAAATTGTTGAAATTTGAGCTATATTAATAAGAAGAATAAATATAGTAATAAGACAAAATGCGAACAAGTTATATGTTTTTAAATATGATTGACCAACATGTTTGATGGTAAATTTAAAGAAATGAAGACAAAATTTATCATTTATGTCTGTCGAAAGCGAATACTTTTTGTTTTCCTTAAATATTTAAGAACTTTAATGTTGGATTTGACAATAGCTTTTTTTATTTAAAAAAAAATAGCGAGATCTCATATTTAGAAGGAGAAATTACGTGGATAAACAAACATATATTAGTTAATTAGCTAATATAGCTTTAGTTTCTATTAATTACCACTCGCAGGTTAATTTTTGCTATAATTATGTGTGCTTCTCTCCTCCCTTCCTCTCTCTCGCCTCTCTCCTCTTTTATACATATACATATACAATATATGGCAGATATACAAATACAATTCACCTTTCTCCACTCTCTTCCCTTTCTCGCTCGCCTCTCTCCTCCTTCTCTCAATCTTGCTCGTCAGATATACAAATGCATATGTATATCAGTTACATATATGCAATTATCTGACATATATACATATACAATTCACATCTCTCCACTTTCTGCCCTCTCTTCTCCCTCTAACATCTAGTTACGAATCAAAATTAGCAAACTATAGTTATGAAGCCTAATTAAGTTTATTTTAATGGTTGTTTGTGAAATTTTCTCTATTTAGAATATATTTTTTGTCGTTCCTATTACTTTTGTCTGTTTTCTAGATTTTGCTGCTTTTTGGGATGAAATTTCTGTGTATTTTTATTTCTTTGTATTTGATACAAAATTCGCATTGTGGTTATGGTGAAACTTTCCTAGTCTTCCTAGTTGAATTATTTTTTTCAAAATTTTCTTTTAATCTAACAAACATAATTCGCTTAAAGTATCTAATGAAAATAAAAAGATCTCACGTTTGACAAATTTTAAAAATTAAAATTTAATTTAAATTACTTTTATAAATCATCAGCTCGATAGACTAAATCTTCCTTTAAAAAAAATAATTAAACGCAACTTTCTTTTTAAAATTAGTCCTCTAAAGTTTTTCGTTCTAAGCTTTTTAACTTTTTACATGTGTGCACAAATATAGGAATAATTTTTGTGATTACTTTACCTAATTTATAGTTAAAACCAACATGAAATACCATTCGTTATTTTCTCACTTTTTTCACCATGTGGAAACAAAAAAAAAAAGAGAAAAAAAGGAAGAGCTCGTGTGCTATTGGTCAGTCGCGTGAGCGAGCATGACAGTAAGTGAGGTTAGTGAAAAAATATTAGTACTACAAAATATGTTTATTGAATTTCTGTACTCCACTTGGCGTTGTTGGAACGAGACACAAAGGTAACGTTACATGAAATGACGTTTATAACCTTGTCTAATTTATTATTTACTTCCCTTGTCTAATTTATTGTTAAATTAAAAATATATAAATGGAAAAATTTAAGCGTAAAGTGTTTAATCGAATAGTTTTATTATGGATTTAATTAAAATAAGTTATAGTAATTAGAATGTCCAAAGTGTTTTTTTTTTATATACTTTTCTCTTTAGTCTATTCAAAAATAAAGTTATTTTTCCTATAATTAAAACACAACTTAACTAAATTCTTTTGTATATTCTTAATGAAATGATTTATAAATATTTAAGATTTGTTTTAGATCATACATTTCAAAAATCTTCATTTATTTCTTAAGTTTTGGGTTAAACTGAAATAGTGGTACATAAATTGAAACACTGGAAATAGCAAATTTGAAGGTCACCTAAGAATCTATTGAAAATATTTTTTCTATATTTACAAAATAATAATTGCGTATATATTATCCTCTTCAGATTTCATTCGTAGAATTACGATGTCCATCTCTGATCACCATCTATTTCGACTCGTTCGTTACCTAGTGATGAACTTGACTGGTACTCTAAGACGAACGCGGTCCGATCTGGCAAAGTTGGCACTATTTTGTTTGTAAAATTAAAGGTTGCCACCTTTAGATTACAGATGCTGCCTTCTTCATTTAATTATTAACCCATATAGTAGTTGTTGTGTGAAAGATTAGAAATGATGTGATGTTTTTGGTGGATTGAATAAATTAACTACTTGATCATTTGTGGATAGAATAAATTAACCATTTAATCATTTAGCATGTAATTTTTCAAATGCAATGATTGAATTTCGAAGCTAAATGTAAACTTATTTAGTTAATAATTTCTACTTTATATTCGGTCCAGAAATTAAAATGTCAAATATTTGGTTGTATTTTTCCAAACAGCTGCATTTTTATTTTATAAGAAATCAGATTTATTATATATTTTCTACTTCTATTTATTATAGAGATTAGAATGTCAAAACACATGGTTGTAATGTACAACCAAATCATAGCATCATTTAGTGCTCGATAAGGCAATTAAGAAGATTAAATTAACTGATGAGGTCGTTACCTTCTCACAAAATATAAAATAAATTAAATGGTGAATGGAATCTCACATCGGAGATGGTTGGATTCTTTATTTTACCTTTATATAATTTGGATAATCCTCATTTCTTGAGTTAGTTTTTTAAGTTGAGTTAGATTCAAAGTCCATTTAACATAGTATCAGAGTCAGATGCTCAATATATATAGATCCTAGAATAGATTGTTCATGCATTCAGTATTAGATCATATTTGAACCCTGATGAGTGAAATCTCACATTTATAATTTGGTCACTATTCATCCTTTAACTTAACTTAAAAAGTTGTTTTAGACCCAAAATCTCACATTTATGATTTGGTCACCACTCATCCTTTAGGGGTTGTTTGGTTACTGGTTAGAGTTATGCAGGTATTAGTTAAGCAGGTATTAGTTATGCAGGATTTAGTTATGCAGGTATTAGTTATGTGAGTATTAGGTATGTAGGTGTTATTTAATTAGGTAGAGATTATATTACACAAATTATTAACTATTGAATATTGATTTTAATATAAATTAATATATATTATTTACAAATAAAATAAGTAAGCAAATAGTATAAATTCTCCCTTAAAAAAAATAAAGAAAGGAATTTTCTCTATACTTAACTATGAATTCTGTGTTTTTTTTCTCTTTGTTTTTTAAATGTATAAAGCTTATAAAAATAAAATACTATTGATATATTTCAAGTACATTATACTATCCTATTTTATATAATGTAAATTTCTATCAATATGATGCATGTGTTGTTTGTATAGTATACCAAATATATAAATTATATATAAATTCACATTCTAAATAAAAAATTAATACATGATAATTAAATATGTGGATACATTTAGTAATATATGATGCGAATATATATAATTAGCATATGTGCTATCAAAATTATACATTCCTATTCATAATATTAATAATTATTTATATTTTGATTTTAAATAAAAACAAATAAAAAGTCGTTTGTATACAAAAAGAAATAAGAAACAAAAATAGTTGTGAAAATAGAATACTTATGTAAAGTTTTCAATAAAAAAATCTAAAAATAAATTAAGGGGTCGTTTGGTAGACCGCATTAAAACAAATAGTCCATGTATTATGTATGGTATTATTTAGTACTATGTTTGGTAGGAAATTGGGTCTATGTATAGCTAATCCATGGATTAGTTATACCTCCTGCATGGTATTATAGGATGTATTATTAATACCTTTCATTTGGAGGTGTTAGTAATGCATGTGATAAGTCTATTAAAGACAAAAATATCCCTCAAATCATTTTAATTATTTTGTTTATTTTTTTGATTTTATGTTTTATGTTTGTGCTAGTAAATTTATTTAAATAAATTAGCTTACAAATTATTAGAGAGAGTTGTTTGTTACTAAATAAATCCAATACAAATTAATACAATATTTGAAATGTGAGTTGTTTAACATTAACTAATTAAAAAAGCAAATATTTCACCACATGACGTTTGTGATTTTAATTGAAGGTATAAATTGTTATA
>JAJOOH010040231.1:0-11972 GCA_029582605.1 Solanum gracilifrons
TTTGATGGTTAGGCTATTAATCAAAGGTGAATGAGGGTGTTAGTTAATGTATAGCATTTTCATGTTGAATTTGTAATTTTTATGTTATGTGTGTAACCTAACCCTGATCGACCAATAATGCTTACTAGTACGTGTGGTGTACTGATAATACTCTTGCTATATCCTTCTAGAGTGTAGTCTGTTGCAGGTTGACTTGAAGTTTCTTATGTAGAGCGGCCAGTAATCATAATCAACTTTTGCACCTCTTTTTGCGGCAAAAGTTGTGTCTTGTCTTATGTTACTCTATTTAGAAGTCCTTTTACATGTCTAGACTAGGTCGTGGGAGTTTGCTTCTTCTGTAAAATGCTACTTGTAAGGTTAGAGATTGTGATTAAGATTGGTATTAATACATAGCTGCTCATTGTTATAGTTTTTTGGGAATGGAGTCGAGTGAGAACAACGATAACGCCTCAATCTCAAACAAGTCAGGATAGTAAACAGAGTGAGCTGATTGAAAATATGTCATACATAGTGATACATAATGATTCTCATGACTTATTCCCTCTTCAATGGAATTCATATAAAAAAAACTTTTCCATTTTGGTAAGTCCAGATACATGAGTTTCAGATATGTGATTTGCTGCTGCTATGAGGACTAGTAGAGGAACAGAAGGCAGACTATTAATGTACATCATTCTGAACAAGACAACTAGAAGCACAGCAACTTGAGTGCAAAATTTCCTAACACATTCTTTCTTTTTTTTGTTTTTCTATTCCTGTACAGGTGCATTCATTTACAAGAAAAGATGTCATGGTAGATACTGTTGTAGACTCTCTTTTAATTTTTGAAGTGTTACTGGCTTTGATACAAAAGAGTCCATACCATTTGCATAACACTCTTCTGCACTTTCCGATATTGCATTGGCTGTCATCTGCGATAAAGTAAACGAGTAGCTTCTGTTAGCTGCAGCAGAAAATTGATGGAACAAAAGGTTGCATGACACAACAAAAAAAACAAGGCTAGACTTCAATAGCCTGATTTTGCAAATGAAGCTAACTTGATCACAATTTATAGACATTTTTCTGAATTGTAAGAATGATATTGTAAAGGAACAGGCAACAGAGAGAGAAATGGAGCAAGCAAGAGATAATATGGAAGTATAGAGGCTGTAAAGCACAGGCAATTAAGGCATTTAGAGTGTATGTTCTTACTGCAATTATAGGAATACGTTTCGTGGAGGATTCATCACTTCTCTGTAAGGAATTTGAAGGAGAAACCTCTTCATCAATGCCAGCATCTTTTGCTGCATCCCAGTTACCAGATTCTTCACATGATCGTATCAATCTTGTAGTTTGAAGTCCATCCATGACTGGCATGCATACATCCTGCATAAATAAAATAATGACCAGCACAAGTTAGAATGAATTCCTCCCTGACTAATAGTTGATACAAAATGTAAGCCTATGTAGAGCCTGAGAGCAAGTAAATATTCCGCTAAGTTATTGGTATATGTCATCTGCTGCAAACACTGGACTAGAAAGTGCATTATCCCCTCGTGCTACGTTTATTATCTGGAGACTGGATTGATTAAGATCTAACCTCTACTTATGGACCAAAAGATGAGGAAAGTTCCTAGTCTTAACCTTCTGTTATTTAAATGTTCAAGGAGTCTCATTAATCAACTGTATAGCAGATCAGTGGTGGATCCAGTCAGCGTTCGTGAGTTCAGTAGAACCTAACATTTTGGGGTCAAACTCTATGTACATGAGTGGGAAACAAGAGTTAGCTATACATATCAGAACCCACAATGTATAAATTCTGGATCCGCCACTGTAGCAATTGATATTGAAATGAACAATAAACATGCATGTGTAGGACATTAAGTGAGTTATGAGCCACCATGCAACAAACAAAATCTTAAGCGAAAGAAAACCAAATGTTCAGTTAACGTACCATTAGAATGAGGTCATATCTGTGGCGTTGAACAGCACGCAAAGCTTCTACTCCATTATTCACTATATCTATGTCATGACCCAACTGCTTCATCATCGAACGTGTTACCATCACAAGTATTTTGTTGTCTTCTACAAGGAGGATTTTGGGTTTCAAAGAGGTTTTTGAAATTTGTGCATCCTTGCTAGAAGAGCACTCAGAACTTCTATCAGGTTGTTCCTGTATCTGACTTTTTTCTATTTTTTCTGTAATTTCACCCTGATCACTGTTTGTAGTTTCTGAATTAGGGGAAGAAAAACAAGGGGTATGATCTAAAACACCATTAATCTTTTGTTCTCTACCAGACGTGCTTGGATTGCCAGAATTTCGGGTGTGTTTGAATGAAGATTCAGGATCAGAACATGTCTCAACAGCATCAGCTACTGAACATGCATCTTCTGCTGAACCTGTCTCTTTTGATGTATTGCTATCTAAAGGGAAAGAGTGGGAGTTCACTTGAAATCCACTAGTCTTATTCAAAGTGTTATACCCAAAACCGTTTGGTGAAAGTTTTGTGGCTCTTCCAGAACTATGAGAAGAAAACAGAGAACCTAAAGTGCGCGGTTGGAATTGGAAAAAACCGGAATTTATATCATCATCATTTCCTTCAGAAGAAGTATCATGATTATCCATTTCGGTGAGTTCTTCATTATCATCCGAGCTATCACATACAGGTGAAACTTTGTAAGGTAGAATAAATGTAAAGGTAGATCCATGGTGCTCTTTGCTAGATACAGTCATATGACCTCCCATAAGCTCAGCCTGTTCAATTAGAATATGAGGGGTCAAGGTAAGTACTAATATCATAGACAATTTTGCAAAAGTCATTTCAGTATAAGTCAAAATTGTTATGACAAAATTTGAGTTGCACTAAAATGTGGTAATACTTGTGGACAATAAAATGATGCTTGCTAAGAAAAAACAACTTACTAACTATGTTGCTCGGACTCTCCAAAAATGATGCAGCACCCGTGTCGGATCCTTCAAAAATGCTCTACTTTTGAAGGATTTGACAAGCACCCGTCGACATTCTTAAAGAGTCGGAGAAACATAGCATACTAGTTCAGATGAACCAAGATAAGATAGAAGACTATGCCATGTAATGTAAAAGGTCCCATGACTCAATGTGAGGAATGTAACTTAACAATTTGCCACTACATTGTGAAGTAAAGGCATATTTTCACAAGTAATGTTATGGCCAAAAATTTACAAAAGTCAAATTATCAAAGAATATCAACTTAGAGTACTAGATGATTTATCCTATCAGTAGGCTCTTTCTCCATTACTTTATCTCATTATTGAGAACACACTTCAATTACTCTGCATTCATCCTTTTTGAGAACTCTAAAAGTCTAATGAACTTTCAAAAGAATATGAGTCGTCCCTTGGATTCGTCATCCTACATTTGAAAGGCTTGGGTCGTCCTACATTTGAAGACTGCATATGTTTGGATCGTCTTGACAAGACCCAATCATAACTAGGATGCAATAACCTCAAATGATGGAAGGCTTGTCGAGACGATCCTAGTAGAACAGCATCCTTTGCATTTCTCCAAAATTTTCTCAATGGAACATATTTAAATCTTTGAACTTCTGTTCAAAAACAAAGTTGAAACTAAATGGAATTTAGAAGGTTTTGAAAATTACCAGTTGTTTGCAAATGGCCAATCCTAGTCCTGTCCCACCATACTTCCGAGCAGTATCTGCTCCGACTTGCATATATTTCTTGAATAGAGTGGGCATAGCATTTTCTGTTAATCAAGGAAAACTGGCTTAGCAACAGTAAGAAAAAAAAGCTAAAGATAATAGAAGAGTTATATGTTATATTCACTGACGGTGTAACTTTTTACACCATCAGTGCAAGTTAACCGGTTATAGCAAATTATTGCTCTAATTTCCAAGTTATCATATCAGGCCTCATGTGGAAAGTTACTCTAACATAATATTTTGAACAAATTTTACACTGTCAATGCATTAAACATAAACTTTATACAAAATAAGATCAAAGGTATCCATGAAGTTTATGGATCAGCAACCAGGTCATGGGAAAGCTGAGTTTGTAAGTACCTGGTATTCCAATCCCAGTGTCATAAACATCACAACGTATCCACACAGTTGTTTCCTGTTGATTTGGATCATCCACTTCATCTTCTATAGAAGCTCCATTTTGTTCTGAATAGTTGCCCTCCCCGTTCTGCATCAATCTCTCGTTTGCACTATCGGTATCTTTGCATCCACCAGAGCCTTTACGATCTAGGGCATTGTGAGATGGTGATGTACACTTATCTTCCTTACATATCTTTGCTAAAACCTTTGAATGATCAGAAGCCATCCTCTTATGGGATCCTTGTTTCACATCAGGACATGGCCCGGGAACCACATACAGCTTTATACCAACCTTCCCTTCATGAGTAAATTTTATAGCATTGCTGCATAACATAAGAAACTACTCAGGTTTCCTATGTCTTCGATACAGTTATTTATGGGGAATTTTCAGAAAGAAGTTGGAGAAAATGATGAGCTTTTATGACGCAAGGGGAAAAAATTAACTCTCAGGTACAGTACTATGAAATAACAAGATGCTACAATGGCATGTTCAAGCAACAGAAGTTATGTACACATTTCATTTCATTTCCATTGTGGAGACATCTCTCATTTGCAGAAAATGAGAGCAAGACTTAAGAAGAAATCAGAATATGCAGTAGATGTTTTGACTAACAAGCATTATTAGCATTAAAGATAGCATCACACAGAGGCCTTCATCCACCAAATGATTTTCATACCTGATCAAATTCGTGAGAATCTGGCGAATTCTTAATACATCCCCGACAACCTGATTTAAGGTAAACTCTTCAGTAGGAAGCTCATAAAAGATAAACTACAGAGATGTAAGGAGGGGGGTGGGGGTGGGGGGAAGAAGCAGTTAGACATAGTTTTAGTGTGTCGAATTTCTGAATCATTACTGCAAAGAGTCGAGGTCGAGAATCAAGTACAAAACTTTCCCAATTTTGCAACCTCTTCCATAGCACTCATCTCACTCGCGTACTTGAAAGAATAATAGAGAGTAATTAAAAAGTTTCCTCTTCAATTGGTTGCTATTAGTGAATGACAGTAAGGTCGGTCTTGGTATGGGAAAAAAGAATACCGATGTTCTCGGGTTTTTGTTGTCATGTTCTTATAATTCATGAGAAATCTTACCTCAATGGGAACATCTTCAGCAATGTGGCCTTCCAATGTTAATATTTTCTGTAGTGATGCTGCTGCAGTTTGCAAGACATGCTTAACAACCTCCCTTGGTCGGAATTTTGTGGCTTCCAACTTCATTACTCCTGAACAAGAATTAGACAATAACCTTTTTTCAGGACAATCAAGTTAATGTAGTTAATTACAAAATCACATATGTAGTTATTGATGCTAAGACAAGAAACAAAATCACTAAATCTTGTTTACAGAAAATTCCACAGAGTAAGAACTTGGCTAATCCAAAAGGAAATATACTTATAACATAGAAAGGAAAATACTTATAACATAGAAAGGTCACTTTGGGATTGAACTATATTCTTAAGCTATTCTACTATTGAGCTAGGTCCTTCAACTATCCCAGCCAAGCGTGCCAATGAAAAACTCATGGAATTCATTCCTAAGAAAGACAGGTTAAAACTAGATCTACACGATTCGTAGAAACATCCAAATACAAACATCTAGGAGATCACATCAAATATTTTTAACAAATACTGCAATGCAAAAGAGAAGAGAATGAAATTAAACCTGATTCGACTTTGGACAGGTCAAGGATGTCATTTATCAGTTGAAGAACCAAATCTCCTGAAGACAACATTACATTCACAAGCTGACGCTGTTCCTTGTCCAGTTTTGTGGTAGAAAGAATCTCGGTCATGCTGACAACTCCTGACAAAGGAGATCTAATCTCATGGGACATGGTTGCAAGCATTTGTTTCGCTCGCATTGTTTCCTCTGTAACAAATGAAGTATATAACCTTAGTGATGTTTATTCTTCTAGCAGCTGACTTCACATGTGTGCATAAAGCCTATAATATGTTAAAAAGGAACCTGTTATGTGAATAGTTTTGTTAAGTTCAGTCTCCTTGGCCTTCTGTACAGCTATCTCTTCGCGCAGCTTTGCCATTTTTTCTCTTTTCCTTACCTGCATTTTAACCATGACATTGCTACTAAGCTTCCATGAAGAGAGAGTATATAACATGGTATCAGCCCTTTAAATTGATGTTTTGAACATCAGAACTCAAACTTCCTTGCAAAAATTACTGCTGAGTACCAACAAGAGTAACCGGTGAAGAATCTAGAGTTAATGGTAAAGAATCTAACTCACCTGATCAGTTATCTCCATTCCCATATAATTTACTCCAAGGGTCTCCCCTGCCTTACTGAACACAGGTTCAACATATATTAAAAAAGTCTTTGACCCAAATAATCCTGTGTCAAATGTAATTTCCCTCTTTGCCGGTATTCCCCGTTCCAAAACCTCTCTTTTGAAGTCTTGAGATTCCTTTACACCAGCACCAGTAAAAATCTCTACATCTGTTTTGCCAATGATGTCCTGAAAGATAAGTATGATTGAGGAAAACACGTATAACCAGATTCTAAATGTCGAAAAAATTTCATCAAAGTGAACTGATGGATTATAGAAAGATATTGATTCCGCTCCAAAAGATTATTGAGCAACTTCACATTTTGAAGGAGAAGCTCTAAAGCATATTAAGGTTGATATACCTCTTCACGCAAACTTGGGAAATGATTGTAGATAAAACGATAGCGTAACTCATTGTCCTGCACAAAAGAATATCAGAACACTTAGTTTCTTCAAAACATATTATGTCAATAAATAGTATGCCTTTAAAATAGTTGAAGAGAATTATATAGAGGCTAACAATGATTTGGAAATGATCCAACATCTGTTTACAAATGAGAGCGATTGTATCAAGGAAGAGGGGTTGAGGGAATAAGTAGAATGAAAATGTCATCATCCCAATTGCTTCTAATATTCGAGCAGAAAAACTTATCAGATCATTGAGGTATGTGGAGATATCCGATTAAATTTTTGTCTCTTACAATAACTGAGGAATGGGAGTTAGACTGTTTTTCGACACTAACTCCGTGTAGCTTGAATTTTCTACTGACATCAATTGGACTACACTGGAAGCCAGGACTTTGTCACACTTGCATCTGATGCAAACAAACACTACAAGATGTTTGACAAGAATATTTTTCATTACTCCCTTATCTGGCTTAAGTTGAACCTAAAAAGTAATACAAAGAAGACCACCATACAAGCATCAATTATTACCACCTTTCTTGCTATTTCGATTGGTTGGAGATTCGTGGTTTTAATTAACAACGTCCACGAGCTTCATATGTCCCAGGCAACAGATGGTAGTGTTAGTAGTATAGAGAAAGTGTTTGTACAATGGCTTTATACCAATTAACCAAATTAAGTAGTTGACTATAGCCCAAGTACTTGATTTATCCAATGTTTGTACTAGACTGAAGAAATAAAAAGTTAAGAAGAGAAAATAAATCTGTTGGAATTTTGTAAAATATGAGGACATAACAAGGTAACATCTACAGAACTAAAACAAGAAATTGGGAGCATTTCCAATTTAGGTAAGTGAATACTCATCAAATTATTCCAAATGACAACTGACCTGGTGGCCGATGACAACCGGTGCATTCTGGAGGACAAAATGTAAGAAATTATCTGCTCTTTTCAGAATCTGAGATAATTCTTCCACAGGAGAGGACTGTCTTTCAAGATTTTCTATGCTTTCCTGCAATTTCTCAGTTAGTATTTGCTCCCGTTGAGCACTCGTTTCCAACAACTTCTCCAAATGTGTAGCTCTCTGCTTCCAGTATTTTATACTGTCATACTCAGCATCTATTTCTAGTTTATCTTGAATTTTCACATCATTCCTTTTCCTAGGAGCCTCTTGGAATATGTATCTCTTCAATTCTTCATCCAATATAGATATTGGACGCTTATCACCTCCATATCGTTCTTCCTCGAATTGATACTTCTCCAATATCTCCAATTTCTTGAGCTCTGATTCTTGTTGCTGCTTGCTAAGATTGTCAAGCTCTTCTCTAAGTAGCCTTACAGCATTTTCCTGTTTATATTCCCAATTTTTCACCAAGTAAGCCAACTGAGATGATCCTTTTTCGCTATAATTAGTAAGTTCCACAAGGCGCTTGAAATCAACTATGGTGGAATCCTCATTGATATTAACCTCCTCCAACATATCTTGGTCTTCTCCTGGCCAATCTATATTGAATTGTTTTCCATTTTCATTCATATCTTCAGGCCACATCGACGAAAGTACTTCCACTTCCATCTCCATGTACTCTGTTTGATCACTTTCCATCTCGCAAACCATCTTCGACTTATTATGTTACATACAACTAGAAAGTCAAACTATTGCTTAACTTAGCTCTCAAGCAACAATTCTCGCATCTGAGCTTAACTTAATCGAATTTTCAATAAGATCCTCAACACCATATAAGTTTAGCTCAACATCTGCAAACAAAATGATCAAGAAAGATGAGTGTATTGATCCCTATTGGATAAATATACACAAAGCTAAATCTCTCAGAGAGATTTCAACAAACATTTAGAAGCCCACTTTTTGTATTAAGATCCAAATATGGGATATGAAATTTTTTTAACATCATCCCTTTTGCTTCATCACAGGTCATTAGTGAAAAACGTCAACTTTGCCATTCTTTTATTATTATTACTACAACAGAAGCTAAAAAAAAATGACAATCATTTGATGTAAAAAATTCTTCTGCAATCAAAAGATTATGATTTAAACTGTTCAGAAAAACTACCAACAACTTAAAGCTATGCATTCAACTGGAGCAATGAAATGAGGTGGAAAGAGAGAATAAAAAAAGATTCACCCTTTAGTGCAACTTCCAACAAGAATATAAAGAATACTACAATTCAACAACATAATTGAGGTGGGACATATATTTAAGATTAATAATTCAGCAGAGAAAAACTTGAAAAATATTCATGTATCATCTATCAACTCATTCATCATACAATAAGCAAAATCAAATTTGCATATTCCAATGGAAATGTGGCAAATTGAGATTGAGATCAAATTTCACGTACACATATACCAAAGTCAACCAAATTGCATTAAAGTAGAGCCACCTTTCTTTATTTTCAAGAATTCTTGAAATAACTTTCCATTGAACCAAAACCAGAAGAAGAAGAAAGTTGGTTATGAAAATTTAGAGAGACACCCACCCTTGTTCTCCTTTTCACTGTAGATCTGAAAGAATCTCTTGAAAGTGCTCAGTCAAAAATAAAAATAATACCCAAAACCTTTGGACCATTATGAAGAATGTAAAAGGAGACCATGTGAAAGCAAAAGAAAAAATAATACTAATTTGTGAAAAACAAAAAATATGTGGAGACCAAACTCAAGAAGCCATGTGCCTTTTGTAAGTCTTCGTATTATGTTTAATTTTATTTCAATTTTTTATACAGTGAAAACCCCGCCCCAATTTTAAATTTTTCTGGTTACATTCATAGTACTCTTTTAGCCACAAAAAAAAAAAAAAAAACTTCAAGAACTCTGTTTTCTCTCTCTGAAAAAAAAAGTTTGTTTCTCTCTCTTGTTTTGTATTTGTTTAAGAAGAAATGATTTAGCTGGTAGTGAGAGAGTATAATATAGTTGTAGTAGTAATTTTTGTTACTATTTTGTGGTGTCAATTAGACAGAAAGGGATCACTCTGTTTTTTGTTTTTTTTAAATTGGAGACGACGAGTTGCTCCCCGCCTTTTACGAGGTCACGCACTTTCAACGCGCGTGTATTTCACGCTCTATATATCTATATTTTGTAGTTAGTTCTCTCTCTATCTATCTGTTGTTTGACTTGTTTATAGTATATATGCGTTGTCCAATGATTAGTATCAATTTACAACCAAACACCTTCTACTTTGGGTGTTACCACAATTCCTTCTATAAATTCATCAAGTAAATCAAATTTTCATTTTATAAGGTGAAAAAAAAAACTTTATAATGATATCGAATTTGATTCTTTTAATTTACCTTTTTTTAGTCGATAATATGCAAGACGAGTATGATAAAAATCAAACAACTCTGAATTAGTTTCTTTTTAAACAAATGAAAATTGGATTAGAATTGTATTTACTTCTTTTATTAATTTAAAAATATCTTTATTATTTACTTCTATTTTACTTATTTTTTTAATTTGTTGGAATTATGTCCAATTTAACACTGCGTTTCATTATTATACTTAAATAAATAATTAAAAAATTCATGTTAAAAAGAAACTTCTTTCGCTCTTCGCGTAGAACACTATGCAATTGCTGGTATAATTACATTGTATATATGTAATTGTTGTAAAACAAAAAGTTAGAGAAACAAACTTGTTCAATCTTCTTGATCGACAACTCAATTTTCAAGGTGAATTTTTACTCTATTTTCTTTTTTTAGACTTTTGTTTTCTTGTTCACTTCTTCTTCTTTTCCATGTCATTTCATTCGTCACTCTATCATCTTCATTATCATCATTGTTAAGAATCAAGTCATCATTTGATATTGTCGAATTCATTAAAAAAATGATTATTTCGTCATTTTCAAATTAATTAGTAAAATTAGTGATTTAAAGTCAAATTACGGTAAAAAATATTAAATATATACACAAAGATAATATAAACTTAGAGTTATCTTTTTATTCTTAGATTCTACTTGGTTTTAGTGTAGTATTCTTGAAAGTCATTAAGTGTTTAACTTCACATAATAATATTATTATTTATAAGAGTAAGAAATAATTACAGTTAATAAGAAAATAGTCATTTGCTTGCAATACATTAACTTAGATGTTTTTGTAAAAAAAATTTACTTATTAACATAAAGATTTGAGTTATTTAATTCAAAGTTCTAAAATATTTTTGATAAAAAATAGATAATCCTACTTTCTTTTTTTATCTAATTTAAATTTTATATTTATTTTATAATTTTCAATATTGTTTAAAGTGAAATTAAAATCACTATTAAAAAAATTTTAAGCCTCAAAATTTTGGATGCCTTGAGCAAACACTTTGCTAGCTTCACCTTGTGAATCACTCCCGACAACGTTTTTAATAATATCACACCTATTACCTATATATGTACATTGTATCTATTAATTTCAGTATTTAATATAGTAACTGATTTTTCAATCTATAAATAAAGCTATCATTACTCATTTATCATTGTGATACACACTTAAAGACATTTGAATAACATGATCTCCACGTTTTACTCTCGATATATATATCATTGATCTATATTAATTATATTTTACAAAAGATCCAACAATTTCTTTTGAATTTTATGACTAGTTGAACTTATTTCACCCTTACATAGAGTACTTGAAATAGCATACATGGTATGTTAGACAATTTTTTTAGTCTTAATAGGATATAATAAGATGTGCATGATATGAATCATAATTAGGGGTACAAAACTGAACCGAAAATCGAATTAAATCGCAAATCGAGTCAAATCAAAAAAAAAATCTGACTAGTGGTTTGGTTTGACTTGGTTTAGTATTGGAAAAATAAACTCGACTATATTTGGGTTGGTTTGGTTTTAACTAAAAAAAGCCAACCCGAGACCAAATCAACCCGACATTATATATGTAATTTTAAAATTTTATTTTATACATAAAAATATTTACTTTGATATAATTTTATAATATTTCTTATACTATTTCATAATTTTTATCTTTAAATATATTATTTCAAGTTTAAAACTTAGAATTCAAAATGGTACAATAAAGATTATAGTTCATAGATGTTGATAATTATAATAAAGCTTAAATCAAAATCAAATTAATACTAATGCAAAAACAAAATCAATTCAACACTAAGAATGACAATAATATTGAATATTTGTTCTTTAGTTTTACATTGGTTTAGACAATTAAAATACATAATCTAATTTTAATT
>JAJOOH010040232.1:0-10996 GCA_029582605.1 Solanum gracilifrons
GGGGGGGGGGGGGGCCCCTAGGGGTATTTCTAGTTCATTCTTGGAAGTTGTGCCTGGGAGAAAAAAATTTCTATTAATTGTTTGTATTTTAGCAGATTATTATGCTTTCTATTTTGAGTTTTACCATGTCGTTGATACGTTATTGATGGTTGATAATTATTAGCTGTCGAGTATATACATATAATATGCTTATATGTTTTGCATGATTGGGTTAATTGTGCTATTGAGAATTGAGATTAGTGATCAAAGGTTCACCTCAAGGAAAGGGGGTGTCAAGTACCAGTGATGACCTCCATTTTGGGTAGTAAATAGATATTAAGGAACTGGAAAATCTGTTACCATAAAATGAGGGCCTTCTTTGTAAAAACTATCTTGGAGATTTACCTTTCAAGTCGAACTGCACTGCCAATTAGTGTAGAAACCGAATGAATAATTATGCCAGAAGAAAGCAAGCAAGGCACAGATGATCCAATCAGCAAGGTGACCGTTTTGAGTGGTTTTGGCAGCCGTGCTGGTGACAAAGTTGCTTCAAGCAATCCATCTAGATTTTCAGAACATTGATCAGTTAACAGCGCTAACTACTGATACAAGGAATTCTAGTTATTCTACTAGGACAATGCATTAATATCATATCCACACTACAAGAATCTGCCCAAAATATATGGTTAACTAAATCTAGATTTTCATTAGGTGCATGGAGACTTATGGGCTCTCGTGTCCATATCATAAACGGCAAAGATAAGGAATGAAATAAATGTGGACTCACATGCAAATGCAGGAGCGGCTAGCCAAGCAAGAGCCAAATAAGATGATCCTATCTTGTAAAAGTTTCCCACAATCAAAAGAATAAGCCACTGCAATAGACCAGCTTTAAAGAGCCATCTCTCAGCATCTAACTTTGCCAGATCTTCTTGCACAACCAAAGGCAGGTTCGCATTTCTTCTTGAAAATGTCTTTGTCAGATACTTCAACAGAATGAGATAGCCCACATGTTGACCAGTGAAAGCCCCGAGCACAGCAGGTGCACCGAACAAACCAACCACTAGCCATGGACTTGAAATGTAGGGAATGGGTGAAGATGATACGAGGGGAAGAACAAAGGCAACAAATACAGAGAAGCCAATAGCGCACATCCACATGAGCACGAGACTCAAGGATGATAAGGCCAAGGAAACCATGGCAGAACGTCCACCCATAATTACTGATGTCGTCCATATTAAAAGTGCCTGCAATATCACTGTATTGTAGAGCAAACTCGCAAAATACTGTCGGAATACGACCATGTATGTTCCCTGAAACCAGTTAAAATGCATTAGGAAACAAAGTTGCTGTGCAAAAAGGGTGCAGGATAAACTCTGTTAAATTAGGTGTTAGGCCTAACTCACACCCCAAAAGCTAGCTCAAAGGGAGGAGGATTGCCCAAGCCTTATAAGGAGTCCACTTATCTCATTAACCACCAACGTGGGACTTTCGTCATTCTTTAACAAACTCTAAATAGGAGATTATCAATATTCATCATAAAGCACTGAGACTCGATTATAACTTTCCTTTCTTTTATCAAACAATAATAAAATTACTGTCATCAGCAGTTTAGCGAATCTTTTGTCAGTAGATTCCCCGTCCTTAATGATGTATCATGGTGGCAGATCGGGGGTGTATCTAAGTTTAGTTAGTCTATCAATAGTTCGGAAACGAAACTAATAATTTACGCCAAGTTTAGTGGTGTTTTCAATACTTCTCTCTAAATAACATAATTCATCCGGCAGTAGACACCAATTTCAAGGTAAAAAAGGTATATCAACAACCAACGACAAAAGAACTGCAGTTCGTGAACATACCAGAATGTCAAAATATATAGCAGTATCCTGGCCAGATTTTCCGCTGGAATTTGTCCCCTTGCCTTTGGGCAGATTTGTAGAAGTTCCAGCCTTAAGTAGAAAGGCAAGCATATTTTCTCCAAGATGTTGAAGAGAACCAGGCTTCAAAAGCTTTAATTTGTCATTCTGCACGCAAAAGGCACCACATTTGTAAAGAAAATAACAGACTCCCAGTTAAAAGCAAAAAAGCCTAAAGAAGCGACAAGTCTATTGGGGCTTTATGCAAGAAGAAACACCTTCAAACTAAAGCACACAATTTACAATGATTACCTAACAATGGTAATATAGCTTGTAACATCAAAACTAATTACTCTCTCTATCTCTCTCTTTGTCCCAATTTATGTGGGCATTCTTTCCTCTTTAGTCGGTCCCAAAAAAAGGACATCTTTCTTTAGTAAGTACAATTAACTTAAACTTCCTATTTTACCCTTAATGAGATGATATATGGCCACAAAATTTCTATGGCTTGTTTTAGACCACAAAATTTCTAAGACTTTTCTATTGGCTGTCCAGAACAGACCATCTTCTTTCTCTGGAATTAACTTTACTGATTGTATTTGCTGAATCGATACATCAACTTCCTGTGTTTCTCGGCCAAAGAAGTTCCTTCTGAATTCAAAGTTCAGTCCAACATCAGAGAATATATCTCCTAAAACGACTTCAGAATTATTGTCCAGTCTATTTAAGTGGGAAATTGATCTTTCAGCAAACCAGAACAATCCTAACTATATTTCCAAAGCTTTTTCCCATCGTCCACCATCAAGCCAACATTTTGAATTCCTCTAATAGGCAGCAAATCTGTCTCCAACCAGCTACTCCATATGGAATCTTAACTACTTTAGGTGCCCAGAAAACTTCTCTCCTATATTTGACATCAACCACCGCTTCCCAAGGAGCTTATTTCCCATCATTTAACCTCCATAGCTATTTACAAAACAAGGTCTGATATCTCGAGAGGAATTCTAATACTCAATAAGAGTTGGAGTTTCAATTAATGAGTCATAGTCATTTATGTATAACTGTTTTAGTAACAACACTGATAATCAGCTTTAACTGACGCATATCTAAAGAGGAATTCTGATACTCAATTAGCAAAAGGCCCTATTCTATCCTCCTATTTCTCTATGTATAACTGTTTTAGTAACAACACTGATAATCAGCTTTAACTGATGCATATCTAAAGAGGAAATCTGATTCTCAATTAGCAAAAGGCCCTATTCTATCCTTCTCTTTCTCTTTTTCCATCAAATAAATCAAACTCAAAGAAGGGACCGCCTCTTGCTCAAACAGTTTTGCAACTTAGTATGTGAACTGTGAAGTACATTCTTCATTGAAGTTGCTTCGCTTCACACATACAAAGCAAGGACCCACCATTTTGCATCACCTCATCAATTTAAGTGACAGATCAATCACTTTAAATAACACTGGAGTCACCTGATACTGTTTCTATCACTGTAAATAGAAGAGGAGGTCCATATTATCCATTTCCAGTTTGCACATCAGCAAAGTAGTTCACAACTTCCACATGAAACATGGGGCCTCAACTACAACAGAAATTGCACAATTATCTATGCAACAAAATTACAGAAGATTCTCTTTAAGGTCCCAGACTTAGTGCCCATATGAATTTAGCTTATTTTTAGGTGTTTTAACTTTTAAAGTATTTTTTTAGTTTTGGAGGTGTTTGGAAAAGCTAAAAAGTGCTTTTAAGCACTTACTTTTAGGCTTTAAAAAAAAAAGAAAGTCAAAAGTAGGGTATCATCTACTTATGACTTTTAGCTTTTGACTTATAGGTTGCTTTTTATAAGCTCATCCAAACAAGCCCTTAATGCCCGTTTGGATAGGTAATAAAAAGTAACTAATAAGTCAAAAGTTAAAAGCAATAAGTAGGGGATGCCCTACTTTTGGCTTTAGGCTTATTTTAAAACTTTTTTGGCCTAAAGGTGAGTGCTTAAAAGCACTTTTTCAACTTTTCCAAACACCTCCAAAATTGAAAAAGTGCTTAAAAGTCAAAACACCTGAATAAGCTTAATCCAAACACCCCCTTACTCAAACATGATAAAATTCCAAAACAACAAATTATCCAAAAATTATGAACTTTGATGATTAGCATGCAATCTGAATTATAAGTGTTGCAAAATTGCCTTTCTTAGTACGCAGTAAGTAGAAATAGCAAATTGCCAAAAAGGTAGTATAATAGTTCATTGGGAGGCATATTGAATACCTTTGTGTGGTATACAGCAGTATTATCAGCATATGCAAAATCCAGACCAGAAAGGCCAGCAAGTTCTTGGTACACTTGGAAATCAGTAGCAGATTTTATTGCCCCGGATTTAAATAAATCCTGCAGCACTAAAGACAGTACAATGTAAGTTCAGAACCTCAACCCACAGAGGGTTTAATAACATAAATGGTACATCAAGGATTTCAGGAAATATATTTATTTCTCTTTGAGTAATGCAAACTGACCTGTGCAACTATTTGACCAGATGGATATTTTGCTGCCAAGGCAAAATTTTCAATTGCCCATGGCTGAGGACCAGCCTGTAATTAAAGAACAATAGATGAGCCAAAAATAAGAATCAAAGATAAAGAGAAAAGGAACTTTTGATATATCGATTAATTGAGGAAAAACGTTTTTTTGAAAAGAGGGAGCGTCCAAAAAAACCTCCATTTTGATCATAAATAAGTCCGGGCATGTTCATCTAAAAAGGAGAAGCATATGCATGCCAGTCTAATCAAAATTAGCTCATCACAAAAAATTGGAGAAAAAAACAAAGCAAAGCAGCAGCTTGTTTTATCTCATTAACATCCATACACCACCTGTTCAGTCACCAAACGAAAAGTAGAGATAGAAAAGGACTGTAACAGTAGATACAAACCTGAAATATTCCCGACTTCCCTCCAACACCCATGGCCTCCAAGTCAATAGCCATTGTTACAGTATCACTCCAAGGGTGCTGCATCAATGAAATAACTACGCAAGTTAACAGAACTCATAATGAGATTTTAAATGTTAAGGTTTAGCAGTTAATTTCTGCTATTTGATACTACATCGCTTGTGAGTGCTGAAAAGTGAAAATAGCCATTCAGTTAAAATGCGTAAATATATCCCAGGTAGCATAGACATGGACACTAGTGTCATGTCATACATAACATGGAGTAGTGCAGACAAGAAGACAAAAATCTTGAGAAAGTGGATACAAGCAGAATAGAGCATGACATTATAATTATGTGACTGACAGTTAATATATCAATTATATACCAATAAGTTAAGAACTTGCAGAAGAAAATGAAAACAAATCCCACCAATTCATAGGTTATACATCAGATAGAATAAACTTGAGTCATTCCCATCATGATAAAGATTAAGGGGCATCTATAGAGTTCAAATACTAACAAGAAGTAAGTTTAATCTTTAATGTCTAATAAGCTGAGTTGCAAGGCATCATCCTCATCCTTTCCTAGTAGGAGTTAGGATTTGGTACTATATATGTCAAAAGCTTTTTTAAAAGAATAAGATGATACTGGAACAAAAATCTCGAGATAAGTCTAAAAGGGACAAAAACCTGAGTTATAAAACTGTGAGCACCATTTAAGCCCTCCTCCTCTCCTGTGTTAAACAAAAAAATTACGGCATTTTTGAACCCATGAGCCCATTGAGACACTCCTCGAGCAAGCTCCAACATAACAGCTACACATGAACTGCAATCTCCAGCCCCTTCACTGTAGGAAAACAAACCAACATGATAGGTCAATATTAGCAAGTACCACTTTAACTTTGCATGCAGGTGAAAGCAGATACATAATTGAATCATTAGATAAGATTAAAACAAAAGGCTGTTTTAAACTGTCCATAACAGTTTAAAATAATAAAGAAAAAGCCTGCAAAACAATAAGTTGCACCAATTCACAAATAGTTAAAAGGTCAAACAGCAAAGGCATATACAGTTGCTGCAGATAAAGGATATTGAACCAACCTGTCACACGTTATCCTCTGAAAAATACTAGAAGAAGATAATATACAACAGCAAGAAAAACCAAACATAAATGGTATGCACATAAACCAACTCTCTGCTGATTATTATTCTGGACTCTTGAGAGATGTGAGAGGGAGAGAGAAAACTACTTTTCTTTATTATGAAACTCAATACAAAGTACTCGGGTGACTTTAAAAATGGTGGCTCGGGCAAGGACTCGGATAAGGATTCGACACGGCAAGGGATAGAGAACTTACAGAGCAGTAAGTCTAAAGTTCCCTCTCCATTCAATGACTCCCCCTGAATGTAAGAACACCCCTTGAATGTAAAAACGACTAGGACAGGACTCACTTCCATCATATGTAACATCAGCTGGAACAAAGAAATTCTTGGTCGACGGTTAGTAAAACTTATAGCCTTTTTAGCAGGAAAATATCCTATGAAAACACATCTAAGAGAATGCAGATCTGACTTGCCTGTATTTTGAGGATGAATGTGAATATAGGAAACATTCCCAAAGATTCTAGGAACCAATTTATCGAAAAATTCAAAATTCGGGAAGAAATTCCTAAGAGGATCAAGTGAGCTTTTAAAGTTCAGAATTCTTGATGGTATTTGTTCCTAAGATGTGCAGTTGTTAGGACACTTCCCCCAATACTGTTTTGCAACCCTTTTGTGAAGCAATAGTGATCTAATGTCACGTAATAGGCCATTCTTCTCTCTGCTATCCAATTTTGTTGAGGAGCATTGACATATGAAGATTCAAGAATAATTCCCCTCTTTTTGGAAAAAAAAGAGGTATTGCTTGAAGTAGTCCCCGGAGTTATCAGAAAGGAATCATTTATTGGGCATATCAGATTGGGTTTTTGTTCAGATTTAAAAAGGTAGGAAGAATATAGATGACATCTGATTTTTGCTTAAACAAATAGATCCACATTACACTTGTTTAATCATCGATCGATGAGTGACTCAAAACATCTAGCACCAGAGTGAAAATATAGATGACTCCAAACATCTTGGTTATATAAAAAGATGAGTGACCTAAGGAACGATGGTGGAGCCAAACATTCTCTTTATTGGACATAATAGATTCAGACCAGAGTGAACTAGAGAAAGAAATTTGTAGTTGTACTGTCACCATTGTGGAAATCTAAACAATAAAGACCATCATTCTTACTAGCATGCCCAATCATCTCCTTCATGTTTTGTTCCTCAAATACACAATATGAAGGGAAGCAAGTCACTTGGCACTTGGAATATTTGGTGAGTTTCTATAGAAATGATATTTGCAAATAATTTTGGCACATGGACATTCTTAAATATCAACCGCCCATGTTGGAGAGAATTTATTCGTGACAGAAGTAACAGCAGTGATACAAATACATGTGAAGGCCAATGAACTACCTGTTGAAGCTGATATCTCTAGAAATCTCAGAATGGTATCATGTGCAAGGTTTGAAGCACACTAGTTTTCCAAATTGGAAAGGGAATAAATGAAGAATGAAGAATAGAGAAAAGACGATAAATCGCCCCCAAGAACAAAGAGAGGACACGCTACTTCCAAAAGCTGAAGACAAAGTTTATATCCACGAGAGATTGAGCTCTCAATCTTGTTGAAGACTAGTCAAGGGGAGATCTCATCATGAAAGAGACCTAAGAAAGATCCCACACATATTGTACTAATAAGATAGTAATATTTCACTGTAAATATGGGTGATTTGATTCAAGAACTTGTAATAAAAATTAACTTCTTATTAGTCCACCTACACTGAGATTGTAGGACTTCATTGATTTGCTTTTTCCGATGTAATGCTTTTCATTGTCCCGGTAAAATGCCCTTAGAACGACTAGGATTACCTCCTCTTTTTTTGAAAAGTTAACATTGTCCTGATTGATGCTCACAAAATCACAGTAGCATCCCTTATCAGTTCTGCATATGCTTCAAAATATGTAAGTTTTTCAGCATTATCCTATATCATAGTTCTTACATCAAAAAGTAGAAATCTAGACACCTGTGATTTATCCTACTGATTGATTTCCTTTAAGTTTCAAAGTACCTATTAAGTACATCTTCGACAGTCTAAAGATCCTCAACTGATCCTGTTTTTATAAAGTAATAAAATTTTGTCGATGTTTAGACAAAAAAGATCACCTCTTTACAAGAAATATACCAAAAAGTAGAAAACCTCCAAGAGATTTGTTTTCTACGAACGAAACTCAATCTTTTATACATAGAGAAACTTCATGGGTGCACTAAAAGGAAATAAAAGATAAGATGCTACTCCTCAGTTGTACGAAACTCATCTGTACACCCTCAAACACTTTCATATTTCTCTCTCCAAATGACCCACATAAATGCTAGTGGCACAAGCTTCCACGTCCTGCATCTTCTCTGTCTTCCACAGTACCAGTTGAACATGACCTCTTTCACAATACATGTGTATCACCCAAAAAAATTCCAAACCCTCTAAAGATTTCCCCCAATAACCTCAAAGCAGCTAAACCAAAAGTGTTTTGTATTCTTATTGGAGCATCTACTTGGGTTAGAATATCTACTTCTCGGAGGAACTTATATCAATACACTTGAATATTTTTTTTTTAGGTAAAGGTAACTATCAATACACTTGAATATTATGCTACGAATAAATCAGAACTTCTTTCTAGATTATAATTTGAAACATAATGAGAACTTTCTAGATTATAATTTGAAACATAATGAGGTAGTGTTCATAGCTTTGGAATGAGAAGTGCAAGCAAGCAATTATTGAATTAGAATTTAAGCTGATTAAATTAAGAAAAAATAGACTTAACATCAACAATATTCTGGATTCTGAACAACATTTGTAGCATACACTAGTGTCAATTATTACAACCATCTGACAAGAAGATAGGTAAAAATATAAATATATTTTGAAGACAACAGTATGAAATTGAGAAACATACGCGGAAAACACAGTATCAATGTGGGAAGATACAAGAATAGCATTTTCTGTTGCTTCAGCAGCATATTTTGGCGAAATCCTTAATACAATATGATTGAGATCAGAATAAACCAGAGTTTTCCCTTTGAAAAGTCCACCAACCATATGATTAGCACCAGATTTAGCATGAAAAAGATCTAATTCTACATCAACTTCCCAATGAGCTGTTTCCTTAATATTTTCTATGGCTTGCAACACATACTGCAAGGTATGATCAAGTGCAGGTGAACCAACAGGATGCGGACCGAATTGAGTCAAGGCTATAACATGTTGAATAGCTTCATGCTCAGAAAAACCCCTCTTACCAACCTGTTGAGCTCCGAGTGGTTTAGGCAGATTGAGGTACTGCTGTTCATGCACAAACCAACTCCCATATACAGCTACCACAAACAAGGCCAAAATCACATAGTTTGACCTCTTAGCTACCAGAACCACACTTTCACTATCCCGATTACTCCTCTGCCTCACCATCTTCTTCGTATGGTTATGATGAATAAGAATATGAATTTCTACTCAACAATCTTAAATACCTACAATTACTTCTTCTAAAACCTAATTGACTTTTTCATATTTTCATGCTCCATCTATTACTCTAACTAAAATATACAGTACAACAGAGAGTTGAACTCTTGTACTTCTTGGTCAAGGGCATTTTAGGGTTTTAAAATAGTGTTTGCACCACCATTCACGTGTACATCTATTATACTTTTTTTCTTTTTGGATAAATAAAATCACAAAAAAGTAAAATCTTTATAACAATTTTTTATATTATATTAAAAATGATTCGTTTGAATTTTTTGTCCTTTTAAAAGGCTTTACATAAAATCGTCTTTTCATCATTTTTCTCAAATTGTTATTTAATTTTTTAAGAATTGGGGTTCTTAATTTAAGGATTATAATTTGTTCAGGTATAGAATTATTATTCTTCCATATTGGTACTGTAGGATGCTAGTTATCCAAATACTTACGGAAATTAAAAAATTTACAATTTTTCTTACCCAATTAAAACACTTTCTACTTTGGGGAAATATGAAGAAGCTATTGTAGTTACAAATTAGGACTCTCAATCAAAAGTCCAAATAAAATAAAGTTGTTTGTTTTACTAGTAAAGTTCTTCTCCATATATAAAAAAAAATAATCTAGTTTGACTTGACACAAAATTTTAAAAAAAAAATAAGATTTTTCAATCTTGTGGTCCTAAATTAAAATTATATTAAATGTATCAAAATGTTTGTTAATCTTGTGGCATTAAACATGTCATGTGAAAAGTTGAAAGTAAAGTGTAGCGAAAAAAAAAAGGAATTATTCTTTTTTAAACAAGCTAAAAATAAAAATAGGTCTTTTAAAAAAAAACAAAGGGATATAATAATACGCGGTTAATAGAAATAGTGTGTTTTGTAAATTTTGTTTTTGGTCCATTAATGCTAATTTCGATATTGGCCGGTGTGATGTATGAGTATGTTTAATTTTTTCAATTAATTTGAAATTTATAATATTGATACTTTACTCCTTTATTTAATATTCATAACAAATATTTTCATTGTGTTTCGTCTCATAGGTGAACATCGGTGTGTTGCTTGTTGAATTTTGACTTCGACACTCGATCCATTAATTTGGATTTCGACCTCAAATTAAGACCCAACTTTCAAATTAGAATTCGATCACAATAATTAATAATCGATGCGAGACATAAAATTTGATTTTTAGATTGAAATTTTGACCCCAACTTTTGAATTGTGATTCAATCACACCTGATTCGAAACCTAAATTTCAAACTGAGATTTAAATATTTTTTAGAAAAACAAAAATTTAAACTTCATGTGTGGTGGAATGAAAAATAATTTTTTTAAAATTTGAAAATATTTTTCAAAAACAAACTTTTAAATTAATTTTTTGAGGGGGATGGTGGGGTCGGGGGTAGGGGTGGGGTGGGGTAAAATATTAAAAAATTGAAAATGAAAATAATTTTTAAAAACAAACTTTAAATGTTTATTGGAGGGTGGGGGCAAGGGCTGGTAGGGGGCGATCGGGGGTAGGGGTGGGGTGGGATGAAAAAAATAAAATTTTGAAATTGAAATATTTTTTAAAAAATAAACTTTAATTATTATTTTTATTTTTTATTTTTTGGCGGGGGGGGGGGGGGGTTGGGGGTTGGGGT
>JAJOOH010040233.1:0-17117 GCA_029582605.1 Solanum gracilifrons
CTTCTTATCAGCGCCTCAACTTTGTTTACTCCCCTAAACAGCTTTCCTCGCCTACCGGTTTCAACATTAGGATGGCATAGTATAGAAGTTTTCTCCCTGTTTCCAGTGTGCTAATAAACTAGAAATCATTATTCAAATAATTCTAATACATAATAAATAATTTTTACATCTTGAATCGAATTCGAAAAGAAAGATACTGAAGTATAATTGATAATATGATGAATCGTAAAATAGAGAGAGAATTGGTTAGAAAATGCACTTTTTAAAAACTTTATATACAAACCATCTTAATGTTACGCGAGAATACTAGCTTCTTTGTTTTTGTAACAACTGTAAACTATTACCCTAATCATCAAGAAATAATTACAAATAGAGAGTCTTTTTATCTGGTAACAGAAGTTGGGCCTCCAACCAAACAACAAAAACTAATTACAAAGTAAGTGATGAATGAAACATCTACATTTCTGAGCTTTCTTTCAATTACTAAGGAATCTTACTCTCTCTATTATCTCTTTTTCGATATGTATGACTGCCTCATTTGTATGTACATTCTTTCCTTTGAACTTTTTACTATTTCTAGCACGCCAAATGTGATATAGTACTGCTCCACTAATAGCCGCAATGACCTCTTTTTAAAACTGCTTCCAATGTTTCACCTTTATTCTGTCCAGAATTTGTTTGATCCCATTAATTATTAAAGTAATGTAGAGTCATCTCTTTCCATACAATTTTAGTCCAGTTGCATTCCTCAAATAGATGCCTCGTGGTCTCCATTACCTTCTTATCACATATGCAACATTCACTGTCATCGACCTGAATGTGTAGTCTCAGCTTCTTCTCATGTGGGAGTAATCGACCTTGAACAACTAACATACCATGAATATGTGCTTTGGTAGGGCCATAGTAGTCCAAACTAAGTCGGTAGTTCTCAGTTGTGGTCTATGTGTCCTATAATTGCCAAGTAGTTTTTTGTGATGGAATAGTTACCATTTTGTTTCAACGTGTATCTGTTTTGGCTATACCAGCCATGCATTTCTTCCTTTACTCGGACTTCGAAAGAGCTAAATAGAGGTTCGTACAAGTCACCCATTAGTTTTTAGTTTTGGGTCAACTTCAAACAACCATATTTTTACACATAAATAATTAGGTGGCCCATGAACTCTTTCCAACGCCACAAAGGTTGCTTAATTTCGATCTCAGAGTAAAAGGTTATGCCCATTTCAGTAAAGCCTCTCTATTTAATGCATCTTATTCATTTGGAGAAGGGGATTTTGGTCTTTTCCTTTTCCTACTAAGACTAGCCATGTTTTTTCTCACCCAATTAAGGGTCTACTCAGATGCTAAACCATTCTTTCACGTTCCTAAACACTTAGAAAAATAAGAGAAGAGTTCAAGAGGAGAAAGAGCTATGTTTTGAGCGTTTGTCAATATCCCGTCGATTTTCTCGAAGAACATTATTCTTTCCAGGTATGTAAGGCTTCTCACATTGTTGGACTTGTTCGTCCTCACGTCATACATCTATTTATCCATGAAATAGTTGTATCTAAAGGATTCTTGAGTAGTTCTTGATATTTGTGTAATTCCTTAACGATGGAGATTATGAATTCTTGTGTGTTGTGGATCTTTAGTAAAAGTTGTGTTTCCCAAAGGGATTATGCTGAATTCCTCATGTATTTGTGTTCGGCTTGAGAATAGAGACGAGTTTAGGAGCATTTCCCCCATTCTAAACGAGTTAGGAGATTGAGTACAAAAATTTGTCAGATTTCTGGGTATAGGGGTGGGGCAGCGCGCCACCAATGCACCAGGATTATTGCCCAGTAGTTTGGGGCCTGGCTCCCCATGCCAGCAATGCGCCCAAAAATTTGGTCAGTAGTTTGGGGACTGGTACCCCACGCCACCAGTGCACCAGGGTCACCTATTTCTTTCTTTTTGTGCTTCATTCCGGACATGTTCCTTTGAATCGTGACTATGTTCATTTCTTCGTATTAGCTCCTAAAGGCTATATTCATCCTTGAGAGATCCTACATGTCCTAATCACATGTCTTAATTTACATTCCAAACTAAAGTGAGTTTAAGAGGAAAGTTCAAGAGGTCTTTTGAGTCATTTTGAGGATTCTTTTGTAATCAACAATAGTTTTCAACTAAGTCTTGAGAAAGTAAATATGAGTAATGAGAAGAGTTGTATTCATTATTGAAAAACAGTATAAAGAAACTAAGTATTCCCAAATGTAACACTTTTACATTTAATGAGAAAAATGTTGATTTCTAAATGAGTATAGAGATATTTCAGAGTATTAACTTTTTTAATAGGATCTTTTGAATAATTATCTCAAATTGAGAAAGAGCGTGTTTTATACATTTGAGCACGAGTTTATATATTATTGAGAGTAGTATTGAGCAATGATATGGGGATGAGTTCACACAATTCACATTCCTCACAAACTATGTAGCCAACATGGGTAAACGGTCGTACTTTTTAGACGATTCCTTATCGCTCTTAAGCATAGCTTAGTTGATCTACTTAGTTGAGATGTTCTATACCCTGGCAAGGTATAAGATAGTTTTGGCAGAATAGGCGAGACGTGTATCATCACATTACTCATAATGATGGTTGTCGGTTAGAGAATCTCCCAAATAAGAGTAAAAAATAACTTATCATATTTTTATGCATCTTAAATTAATATTTATGTATTATAAAGCTTTAAATAATGCATCTCTTATTATTGATTTTGTATTGGAGTTGAGTTGATGTGAGTATGTCTTCCAGTATTATCATTTCAGTTGTCTATACTCTCAGTTTCCCCTTGCATGCTCGTACATTCAATGTACTTATGTCATTCGACCTGCATCTTATTTGTGATGCATATACATATATTCATGGTCATCAACGGGCGCTTCATTGATACTATTTTCACTCTGGCTAGCTTTGGTGATCCTCCTTACTTCCGGGAGGGCTTCACAACTATTTCCAGTTTTGTTAAGTTGTCGAGGGTACTATTCCAAAATCTATCTTAGTATTTAGAGGTTTCAGAGATAGTTAGAGTTGAGGAGTCTCTAACTACTTTCCCTTTCGTTGAGATGTTTTGGGACTACTTTACAGAGTATTACTATTTCTGAACTTAAGTATTTTCAGAAAGTTGAATTGAGAAATTATTGAGCTTAAACGTTTATAATTATATTTCTAATCTTCTTTTGCTTTAGTAAGTCTTCTGCTAAGTAGTCAGTCATACCAAAGGTTTTCTTGGAACCATCGATGGTTCTCAAGTGCCGATCACGTCTAAGGTGTAGGCTCGGGGGCTGACAAACGTGGTATCAGAGCACAGAGCTCAACAGTCCTAGGGTTTCTATAAAGCCATCTCTGTAGAGTCATTTTTATTGGTGTAAAGTGTGCCACATCTATTATTAAGAGACTACAACATTTAGGAAACATTTAACTTTCTTTTTACTCCTTTTCATGCGATAGAGTTCAACTCTATGAAAATTTCTTCTAACTCGCGATTACACGTACCTTTTCCGATCATGCCTCCATGAAGAGCTATTCGAGGATGTCCTTCTAGGAGAAATATGAATTTCAAGGTCAAGAAATTACTAATGCACCAGAAGTGCAATCCCCTTAGGGAGATGTCACCAATGCTGAGTTCAGGAATGTTATTCAGATGTTGACTTAGGTTGTGGCAAATCAGGTTGGTCAACAAAGCGTGGTTCGTTAGGATATGGCTGATACATCTAGAATATGTGAGTTCATGAGAATGAATCCTAAGAGTTCATAGGGTTGAATATCACTGAAGATCCATAGAACTTTGTGGGAGAACTTTAGAAAGTGTTTAACTTTTTGTGTGTTGCTGATGGAAAGTGTGTTAGTTAGCTTCATATCAGCTTAAGGGTGTTGCTAGAATATGCATGAACAATGGAAGAAGAACAAGGTGGAAGGGGCACCACTTTTGAGTTAGGCGATGTTTGAAGATGCATTCTTAGGGCGTTTCTTTCCTCGCGAGCTAAGGGAAGCAAAGGTAAGAGAGTTTCTAAATCTGAAGAAAGAGTCTAAGAGTGTGCAAGAGTACAACCTTAAGTTTACTCAGCTATCCTGCTATACTCCAGAGAGGTGGCGGATATGAGGAGTAGGATGAGTTTATTTGTGTCTGGGTTATCCCACTTATCGAGTAAGGAAGGTAAAAAGACTATGTTGATAGGAGATATAGACATAGCCAGGCTTATGATTCACGTGTATCAAGTTGAAAAATATAAGTAGAGAGACAGGGAAGAGTTCGCAATAAGAAGGATAAGATAATAAATCATGAGTACGGCTAGCAGAAGACCGGAATGTAAATCGGAATTGTTTCAGCAAGGTCATCTGGACCTGCTCCATCGTCAGCTATTGCACCTGCACCAAAGAACATGTTTTATTTCAGGAACCAAAATTTTCAAAGCTCAATCTACTGTCTCAGAGTAGTGTGGAACAAGGGGCTACTTGGACCCTCACTGTGCTAAGTATGGTAGGAACCACCCAGTAGCTAGTCGTGATGGCTCCACTGGCTGCTTTAAGTGTGGTCAGACGGGTCACTTTATGAGAGAGTGCCCAAAGAACATGCAGGGTAATGAGGGCAACAAAGCCCAATCTTATTCAGCGGCTCTGGTAGATAGAGCTTCTTCGAGGGGAGCTATTTCAAGGACATGTGGAGGACCAAACCGCATGTATGCTATAACCATTCGGCAAGATCAGGAGCTCACCAGATGTTGTTACTGGTATGCTTAAAGTATTTATTTATGCATTACTTTATCCATGTGTGAGTCCTTATTTTCTGACTCCTTATGTAGCCATGAGGTTCGTTATTTTCCGTGAACGACTTCTTGATCCCTTCAATGTTCCACACATGTTGGTGAGTCTATTCTAGTAGAAAGAGTTTATCATGATTGTATCATCTCCGTCAATCACAAGGATACCATGGCAGACTTAATCGAGGTAGACATGATGGACTTTGATGTTATTCTAGGTATGGACTGGTTTCATGCTTGTTATGCCTTAGCTGATTGTAAAACTCAAGTAGTCAAGTTTCAATTTCCTAATGAGCCAGTTTTAGAGTGGAGGAGTAGTTCAGAAGTGCCTAAGGTTCATTTCATTTAATACCCTAAGGCTAGAAAGTTAGTCTCTAAGGGTGCATCTATCAGTTAGTTCGAGTTAATGACTCTAGTATTAAGACACCACTTATTCAGTCAGTTACAGTTGTGAGTGAGTTTCCAGAGGTCTTTCCAGATGATCTTTCCAGAGTCCTTCCTGGGAGAGAAATAAACTTCAGAATAGACATTTTTCCTGAAACTGAACCTATTTATATTCCGCCATATAGAATGTCTCCAGCTGAGTTAAAATAGTTAAAAGAGTAGATGAGAGATCTTCTTGATAAGAGTTTCATCTGACATAATGTCTCACATTGGCGTGCTCCGATCTTATTTGTGAGGAAAAAGATGGTTCTCTTAGGATGTGTATCGATTACCGCCAGTTGAACAAGGTCACCATAAAGAATAAGTATCCCCTTCCAAGAATTGATGATCTTTTCGACCAACTTTAGGGTGACACTTGTTTCTCTAAGGTAGACCTCAGATCGGGTTATCATCAGTTGAAACTGAGAAAAAGTGACATCCTGAAGACAACATTTAGGACCCGTTATAATCATTATGAGTTCCTTGTGATGTCTTTTGGCTTGACCAATACTCCTACAGTGTTCATGGATCTTATGAACAAAGTGCTTAAGTTGTATCTTGACATATTTGTTGTTGTATTTATTGATGACATATTGATTTATTCGAGGAATGAGGAGGGTCATGATAGCCATCTCATAATAGTCCTCCAAACTTTCAAGGATTTAGAATTGTATTCCAAATTTTCTAAGTGTGAGTTTTGGCATGAATTTGTGGCATTCTTAGGCCATATTGTATCATGTGAAGGGATTTGAGTTGAAACTCAGAAGATTTAAGTAGTACAGAACTGCCCCAGACCCACATCTCTAACCGATATAAAGAGTTTCTTGGGGTTAGTTTGTTATTACAGAAGGTTCATCGAGAGGTTTTCGTCTATTTCATCCCTGTTGACTAAGTTGACTCCAAAAACCGCTAAGTTTCAATGGTCTGAAGCTTGTGAGAAAAATTTTCAAAAATTGAAAACTCGATTGACTACTGCTCCAGTGTTAACCCTACCAAAAGGTACAAAAGACTTTGTTGTTTATTGTGATGCGTCCAGAGTTGGATTTGGTTATGTATTAATACAAAATGGTAACGTTATAGCCTATGTCTCTAGACAACTTAAGATTCACGAGAAGACATACCCGAATCATGATCTCGAGTTGGCAGAAGTAGTGTTTGCTCTCAAAATATGGCATCACTATTTCTATGGTGTTCATGTGGATGTGTTCACTGACCATAAGTCTCCAGTATGTTTTCAGTCAAAAGGAGCTTAATCTAAGACAGATGAGGTGGTTGGAGTTGCTCAAGGATTATGACATGAGTATCCTCTATCACCCAGGCAAGGCTAGTGTTGTTGTTGATGCTTTAAGTTGTCCATGGGAAGTACTGCTTATGTTGAGGAAGGAAAGAAAGAGTGGGATAAGGAAGTTCATAGACTTGCCCGTTTGGGAGTTCATTTGTTAGATTCCAGTGAAGGTGGAGTTGTAGTGATGAATGAGGTTGAATCATCACTAGTGTCTGAAGTGAAGGAAAACAAGACAAAGACTCTCTTTTACTTGAACTAAAGGCAAATGTGAATAAGAAAAATGTAATGGTTTTTTAACAAGGGGGAAATGAGGTGTTGAGATATTAATATAGATTGTGTCTACCAAAAGTGGATGAACTTCAAGAAAGGATCATGGGAGAAGCTCATAGTTTAAGATATTTGATATATCCCAGTTCCACAAAATGTATCATGACTTGAGAGAAGTCTATTGGTGGAGTAGAATGAAAAGGTGCATTGCAAACTTCGTTGCTAAGTGCCCAAATAGCCAACAAATCAAGGTAGAACACCAAAGGCCCAGTGGTGTGGCTTAGAACATAGCTCTTCCAAAATGGAAGAGGGATAAGATTAATATGGATTTCATTATAGGCTTGCTGATGAATCCAAGATTTGGACTCATTTGGGGATTTATTTATATAGATTTAGTGTCCTCAAATGCCTAATTGGTGCCATAAACTGATGTTAAATCCTTGATTTTCATGTATATGGATTGAGGAACAAAGTAATGACACTAATAGATAAAAAGAAACAACACAAGCTGAAAAGGTGGAGAAAAGCAAGCTTGAAGATCGCCAAGAGAACTCGGCAAATCGCCGAGTTTCCCCTTGACCGCATAATTTTACAAAACATTGAGCCTGAAACGGGAAAAACTTAGGCGAACTACGTTCTCTATTGGCGAGTTGCCGACTACATCGGCGAAGGAAGATTGTACCACCGACCGCACTAATCAAGACCAAGATGAGATTGAATTGGCGAGCTAGAGTACTGAAAGACATATCGCGGAAGTGATCAGTTATCCCGATCTAGATTGCTAAAGTTACAGAGTTTGAATAAGCAAAATGTGAAAAAGAAAAGGGAGATTGATAAGAACGATCGGCAAGTCACCGACTGGTCGGCAAAGCCCGACTTTCCTCGCCGATCAACCCCAAAAA
The DNA here is from genome assembly GCA_029582605.1 of Solanum gracilifrons. Classification (NCBI taxonomy): domain Eukaryota; kingdom Viridiplantae; phylum Streptophyta; class Magnoliopsida; order Solanales; family Solanaceae; genus Solanum; species Solanum gracilifrons. Next base: position 7,651 of record JAJOOH010040233.1, read on the forward strand.
GCCATATCTCAGATCAGTATAAATTGACTTTTGGAAGAAAAAGAAAGCATTCAGTCAGTGTGGAACAAAATAGAGAGAACTAAAACACTATTCTTGTTGATTTTAAGCAATTTGAGCAAGAGATTTTAATTGGGTATTGTAATAGAAAAGATATTATTTATCTTAGAACTTTGATTTTCGATACCCAGCTATGGAGCATGTAGTAGGTATTGAATTTCTTTCTTTTATGATGATTAGCTAAAACCCCAATCTTGGGGGTTTGATAATGTGATTAATTGCTGAATTTGGCTTGATGAGTGTTAGTTATTATCAATTTTAGTGCTAATTCAAAGTGGGTCTTACTTATTGTTGTGGTTTAACAACTCTATTTCACATTTATTTCAATATAATTTAGTGTTTTATGCTTGCTACATAAAGAAGTGTAAAGCTAAAGTGATAAGTTGGCACTCATAGTTAGTGGGTTACGATGGATTCAGCTCAAGAGAGTGAACCCTACGACTCATGCTATTTATTTAGCGAGAGAGAGTGGATGTTGTGAGGTTGTGGACTAGTTTTTATGTTTAAAGCATTGAGGTTTAATAGAACTCAATTGAAACGAAGTAGTTGTTCAAGAGAAAAGTGCCTCACCTAAAGTTCATCTTACCCATGAAGATTAGCACTTTCGGTTAGCAATTTCCACCCATTGAGTAGAATTTAGCAATTGGTTGGTCAATCCCCCAAGTGCTTTTCTCTTATTTGGTTGTTCCCAGTTATTTGTTGAGGCTATTTTCTGATCTAAAAAACCCTTCACCTTGATATTGTTGTCACCCTTCAGATTTCATTAATAGTTTCTGAAAATCACTGGTCCTTTAGCTACAAAAATCACAATTGTAACTTCATATTTGAATTAAAAATATAACTACTCTCTGTAAGATCGACCCCAACTCTTATGTTGGGTTTATATTGCTTAACGATCGTCTACACCTAGTATCGGATGAGGTGTAATTGATACGTTAATCAAAATGGCGCCGCTGCCGAGGAGTGGTGTTGTTTAGCATTCTCTTATCGAAGTTTGATTTGTGATTTTGTTGGATGAAGTGGAGTCAATTTGATTTGTTTTACGTTTTTGTTGGTTGTGTTTAACAGAAGAGGAAATGAGTGAAGGAGAGATTAACGGTAGCTAAGTGGGCCATTAAGGTGATATTGACGATCTCAATAGTGTGCGTAACCCAATCCAATTGAGTGGAATTGGTGCAATATGTCTACCATCAACCAAAGAGAATGTTATATTCCATGTCACTAGGACAACTCTCCAACTCCTGCAAGTGAAGGGACTACGGAGGGTTGACTCACGAAGACCCACATGAGCATATACGGAATTTTATAGAGGTTTGTGGTCCGTTCTCATTCAGGAATGTATCACAAGAATTAGTCCATCTCAGATTATTCCCACTATCTTTGATGGGGGAAGCTAGCATATGGCTGGCTGAGTTACCAAAGAATTCCATCACATCTTGGGATGAGCTTACCACAGTATTCAGTGTGAGGTTCTTTCCCCCATCGAGGATGATGAAACTTAGAGACAACATTCAAGGTTTCAGGTGATTGGAAGGTGAACCTATCCATGAAATGTGGCTAAGGTTCAAGAAGCTACTACTTCAATGCCCAACTCACGAACTTCCAAACAATGTGTTGCTCTAATAATTCTACCGAAATCTTAATTCGGTAAATAAAAGAGTAGTTGATTAATTGGTTCGAGGTGGAATAATGTTGTCAAGAATGGTACACTCAAGAAGATCAAGTTTTGACTCTTTGCTTTAGAATGACTCAAAAGAAACTTGATAAAGAAAGAGAGAGGGATGAGAACATCAACAAGATGTTATCCCAAATGGAGTGGCTACAAGCACAAGTGTTAGAAAATGTGGAAAAGCCCAAAGGAGCAGGGGGGGTGTTTAGAGTTGGGGAGGGTTCTTCCTCGGGCTGTTCAAAGCCGGGGAAGAACCAAGGTTGGAACTCTCACAGACATAAGGAGGGTTTCTACCCACGCTACTTGCACCGAGGTGGGAATCAAGGTTGGAACTCTCACAAAAAAGAAGAGCGGAGAAGATACTATCAAGAATGGGCTAAGCAAAGTGATCCTTTGAAAAGAGAGAATGATCATGAAGAGGATCACACTCAATTGAGTGAGAGCCCAAAGTCAAAGGGGAGTGCAAGTAGTCTCCGAGTGGACGATTTGTTTTCTCGCATCCTTAACAAAGTTGAGGGCTTGGATGACTTACTAAAAGGGATGAAATCTGATTTATCGACATTAAACAATAAAGTGAACTCTCACGCTGATGCAATCAAGCTACTTGAAGGTTATTTGAGTCAACTTTTGGCACAATTGGAACCAAAAATAATGGGGGATGGCGAGACCATACACACAACAACTTTGGTGGAGGATGGTAATAGAGATCTAGTTGTGATTACTCATAGTGGAAAGGTAGCGGTAGGTGATATGAAGGGTGATTATGAAGCACAAGCTTATGAAGAAAACAAAGGTATTGAGGAAGAAGAGATATCCATCCAACAAAGCGTTGCCAAAGAATTACAAAAAATGCAGGGAACAGCACTTCAATATCAAAAATGGTGCAACCTCTCCCCAAAATACCTCATCCGTTTCCCCAATGTCTCAATAATAAAAATGAGGATGAAAAGTTCAAGAAGTTCTTATCAGTGTTCAAGACATTATCAATTAATCTACTTCTAGTGGAGGCATTGTTGGAGATGTCGGGTTATGCCAAGTTTATGAAAGAATTAGTCACAAAGAAAAGAAGCTTGGACTTCGAAACAATTGAAGTCTCTCATAGTTGTAGTGCAATTATGACTAATGAGATGATTAAAAAGAAAGAAGATCATGGAGCCTTCGCCATTCCTTGCACTATCGGTATGCTCCAATTTGCCAAGGCCCTATGTGATTTGGGAGCAAGTATAAATCTAATGCCATATGCAATCTATAAACAACTTGGGTTGGGTGAATCGAAATCCACAACAATAAGGCTTTTGATGGCAGACCGGTCGATCAAGCACCCCGTGGGGATACTTTTATGATATCTTGGTAAAGGTTGATTGATTCATCTTTCCGGCTGATTTTGTCATCCTTGATTGCGAGATTGATACTAAAATTCCCATTATCTTGGGAAGACCATTCTTAGCAACCGGGAGAGCGTTGGTGGATGTTGAAAGTGGAGAATTGAAATTCCAGGTGAACGAAGATGAAGTCACCTTTAATGTGTGTAAGTCAATAAAGTATCCAAGCGATATTCATGTGGTTTCGACTAATGATGTAATTGATCAAGCAGTGGCTAGTGTGAACCATTTGATGTGTAAGAGTGAATCCCTTGAGGCTGTGCTTGCAAACTATGATGAGTACAAAGTCCAAGGTTATGATGAGGTAGTAGCTGCCCTTTCGGGTTTGGGGGAATATCCAAAGACTCCATTAAAGATGGATATTGATTTGAAAAATAGAGAAAATCCTCCCATGAAGTCATCAACGAAGGAACCACCAAAGCTTGAGTTGAAAGGGCTCCCTTCCCATCTTCGATATGCATTCTTGGGAGAAAATAACACATTACCTGTAATCATTACAGCTGACTTGCTTGAATGGAAAGTAAAGTTACTCCTTGAAGTGTTGAGAAGATACATCAAAGCTATAAGATGGACTATCGCTGACATTGTGGGCATTCCACCCGACATTTACACTCACAAAATTCAGCTTGATAGTGAGTGTAAATCGAGTGTTGAGCATCAAAGGAGATTGAACCCACCGATGCAAGAGGTGGTGAAAAAGGAGATAATAAAGTTGTTGGATGCAGGGGTGATCTACCCTATTGCGGATAGAAAATGGGTGAGTCCGGCACAATATGTACCATAAAAAAGGAGGCATCACGGTAGTCCCAAATGAAAAGGGAGAGCTTGTTTCTATGAGACCGGTAACCGAATGACGAGTATGCATGGATTACCAAAATTTAAACTCGTGAACCGAAAAAGATCAATTTCCCATGCCTTTTATAGATCAAATGCCTGATCGGCTTTCAGAAAGAGGATGGTGTTGCTTTTTGGATGGGTACTCCGAATATAATCAAATCTCTATAGCTCCGGAAGATCAAGAGAAAACCACTTTCACTTGTCCACACGGGACGTTTGCTTTCAAAAGAATGTCGATTGGGTTATGTAATGCTCCAGAAACATTTCAACGTTGCGTGCTAGCTATTTTTGCTGATATGGTAGAAGATTCGATGGAAGTTTCATGGATGACTTCTAAGTTGTGGGAGATACTTTTGAAGCATGTTTGGCACATATGGGGCAGCTCCTTCAAAGATGTGTGGAGACAAACTTGGTCCTAAATTAGGAGAAATGCCACTTCATGGTTAGAGAAGGTATAGTTCTTGGTCATAAAGTGTCACAAAAAGGGCTGGAAGTTGATAAAGCAAAGATTAAAGTAATTGAGAAGCTACCACCACCAATCTAGGTAAAAGGTATTCATAGTTTTTGGGGGCATGCCGGTTTTTACCGGAGGTTCATCAAAGACTTTTCAAAAATTGCACACCTTTTATGCAAGCTCTTGGAGAAGGAAGTAAAATTCAACTTGATGCCGCATGTAAGGAAACCTTTAAGTGTTTGAAAGAGAAATTAATTTTCACCCTGGTTATCATTAGTCCCGATTGGTCAGCACCCTTCGAAGTGATGTGTGATGCAAGTGGTACGGCATTAGGTGTCGTGTTGGGGAAAAAATGCAAAAAGTTATTCCATCCCATTTACTATGCAAGGAAAACTTTGAATGGTTCCCAGCGTAACTATACAGTTACGGAGCAAGAATTACTTGCGGTGGTATATGCATTTGAGAAATTTTGGGCATACTTGCTAGGCACCAAAGTGGTTGTACACACCGATCACGCTGCTGTGCATTTTTTGATGGCAAAGAAAGATGTCAAGTCAAGATTGATAAGGTGGGTGCTATTGTTGCAATAATTTGACTTTGAAGTCAAAGACAAAAGAGGTTGTAAATATCAGGTGGCTGACCACCTATCAAGATTAGAAGGAAAGGAAAATGATGAGATGGAGGTGGACATAAATGATGCCTTTCCCGATGAACAGGTTTTCACTGTAATTGTACAACAAACTCCTTGGTATATTGATTTTGCTAACTATTATATGGATTGATACCGGAAGAACTGAATTTCTATCAACAAAAGAGGCTCTTGTTCGATGTCAAGAAATACTTTTGGGATGAACCATACTTATTCAGAGAGTGCGCTGACCATATCATTAGGAGATGTGTGCCGGAAGAGGAATTCAATGAAATTCTCCATGCCTGTCATGCTTCACCTATCGGTGGTCATCATGGTAGAGTGCGTACAGTAGCTAAAATCCTTTAAAGTGGTTACTACTGGCCATCTCTTTACAAAGATGCTCATGAATTTGTTAAGAAACGTGCACAATGTCAAAAACAAGGTGGAGTGTCCAGAAGACATGAGCTGCCTCTCAAACCTATTTTGGAAGTTGAGTTATTTGATATTTAGGGAATAGATTTCATGGGTCTATTTGTGAGTTTGTTTGGTGATAAGTACATTTTGGTGGCAGTTGATTATGTTTCTAAATGGGTAGAAGTTGTAGAACTACCAAACAATGAAGGGTAAAATGTTGTTCAGTTCCTAAAACACTACATCTTTGCTAGGTTCGGCACTCCTCGGGCTATTATTAGGGATAGTGGATCCCATTTTTGCAATAGGCTTTTTCCATCCGCATTGAGCAAATACGGGGTGAGACATAAAGTAGCAACGTTGTATCATCCTCAAACGAGTGGCCAAGTGGAAGTTTCGAATCGGGAAATCAAGAGTATCTTGGCTAAGACTGTATATGTAAACAGGACTGATTGGTCTCGAAAGCTAGATGATGCTCTATGGGCATATTACACTGCCTACAAGACATCAATTGGTATGTCTCCATATCAACTAGTTTTTGGGAAATCGTACCATTTACCGATTGAACTGGAACACAAAACATTAAGGGCGTTAAAAACTCTGAATCTAGACCGGGCCAAGACTTCAAAAGAAAGAGTAGATCAACTAAATTAATGGGATGAACTCAGGTTTAGGTCATATGAGAGTTCAACCTTCTAGAAGAAAAAAATGAAAAAGTGGCATGATTCTAAAATCCCTAGGAGAGAGTTTTGAATTGGAGATTGGGTGTTGCTATATAATTCTCGACTGAGACTCTTTCCGGGAAAGCTCAAATCCAAATGATCAGGCCCATTTAGAGTAATGCGGGTGTTCACAAATGGAGCCATTGAAGTCGAAGGTAAAGAAGGCCCTGACTCAAAGTAATTGGGCAACGCTTGAAGTTATATTTTGGAGAATGCCAAGAAATTTCTGTGATTAAAGTGGTATACCTGGAAGATGCTTGAAAGCATTTCCACGTCGTGCCACGACGTTAAATAATGTGTGTTGAATATGCAGGTATGGGTGATTTTGCGAGACTAAGATTCCTTCGGTGGTTCGTCGAGTAAGTTCGGCGATCACGAAGTTGATTGCCCTCATGGCGTCAATAGTTGGCTGAGATTTTTGAACATTAGCCAGAATACATGCACCACTCGGTGATTCACCGAGGTGATTGGGCCACCCGACTTTCACCGCCTTTTTGCACTAAGCCTGATAGCCTGGAGTCTTAGATCTTTCAGTGAAGTTTCACATTCATTAGGCGATGCACTGATGTTATTTGGTGGACTCACTCTTGTCCGCCTTCCTGTCCTAATAATGGAATGGTTGCATACTGAAAAATTTGGCGAACTCCATCCAATTTGGCGAAACGCCGAATGGTTCTGCGATTGCAGCAAGCTTTCGCCAAATGGGAGCCTAGTGAAGATTCCTTGTCTCCCTACTCTGTTTGTTTGAGTGCCAGTATTTAATTTTTATTATTGTTAATGTTTGTTCTCTACTCACATTGGGGACAATATTGGATGTTTTTAGTGGAGGTGGTAGGAGTCTGGTTGTTAAGTCTTATGTTCTCTCGAAAGTTATTCGAGTATCGGTTATGATCAATACTGATGACTTGAATAGTTCTCTTAATTGAACGAAAAGAATGTGTGGCTACGATGAGGCAAAAAGAAGTTGCATAGACAATGTGTGAACTTTTTGCATCTCGTTGTTATTAGCCGATTATCGAATGAGTCTCTTGTGATGAACATTGCACACTAGCTAGAAAGTGTGGAGTTTTGTTTGATTTGGTGTCAATGTCGTGTGTGATGAGATTACTATGAACATTGTGTGTGAGGACACCTAGAATTTGCCTCATTGATCCTGTTGACTAAGTGATGCAAGCTATTGAAATGATCTTAGGCAACAATTCTGGAGAGTGAAACAAATTGACATTATACCTCTTTTGTAGCCAATCTTGTGAGATGTGTGAACCTTGCTTGAACCCCCTTGAGCCTTACCCTTTTATTGAAAGAAACTTGAACCATTGTGACCCCTCTTTATCCTTTCTCCCCTAACTCTCATGAAGGGTGGTTGGTTTGAATAGCCAACTTAGGCAAAAATCCTAAGTTGGGGGTGTGGTGAAAAGAGAAGGAAAATCAAGAAGTGTGAGAAATTCCCCTTTGAGCAATTATTTTGACAAAATATGGAACTCCTCCATGTAAAAAAACAGAGAGAAAAGATGAAAAGAAAAAGAAAAAGAATGAAAAAGTTGTGAAATAAGGTAGTTGAAGCTGCAAAAGAAATGGGGTATCCGGTAGTCCATTTGAAAGTAAATAATGGGGTGAATTATAAGCATGATCAAAATGATAAAGAAAACAAAGAAAGTGATGTTCAAACTACATTTCATGAGGGTAGCAGCCTCTAAGGCTAAATGATCATACCCTTACATTCAACCCCGTTACAAGCCTTGAAAAGACCATTGTGATCTTGAGTGAGCTGAAACGAATGTTGATTGGAAAATAAGGGCAAACCTATGGGTAAAGTCATGCATGTGTTCATCTTTGTGAGGGTGAGATTCGTATGTGATTCCGGAACTATAAATTGTTGAAGAACTTGGTGTGAATAGGGAATCATCTTTGTTGTGAGGGCATTTGAGTACCTTTGTTGAGCTTGTACTTTCATTTGAAGCAAGTATTGTGAACTTGAGCATCTTTGATAATGGAGAGTCACAAGTTGAATCTTTGAGTGCACAATTGATCATTGCATGAGTAAGTTGAATCTTGTTGTGTGCATTCATGTCGACTCTTATGCAACATTGTTTGAGACATTCTTTTTGAACTGTTGAACTTGAGTTTTACTTGAGGACAAGCAGAAGTTTAAGTTGGGGGTGTTGATGAGTCCGAGATTTAGACTCATTTGGGGATTTGTTTATATAGATTTAGTGTCCTCAAATGCCTAATTGGTGCCATAAACTGATGTTAAATCCTTAATTTTCAAGTATATGTATTGAGGAACAAAGCAAGGACACTAACAGACACATAAGAACAACACAAGATGAAAAAGTGGAGTAAATCAAGCCTGACGATAGCCAAGAGAACTCGGCGAATCGCCGAGTTGCCCCTAGACCGCCTAATTTTACAGAACACTGAGCCTGAAACGGGAAAAACTTAGGCGAACTGTGTTCTCTATCGGCGAGTCGTCGACTGCATCGGCAAAGGAAGATTGTACCGCCGAACGCACTGATCCAAACCAAGATGAGATTGAATTGGCGAGCTAAAGGACTACAAGGCGCATCACTGAAGTGATCAGCGATCCCGATCTATATCGCCTAAAGTTACAGTGTCTGAATGAGGAAAATGTGAAAAATAAAAGGGTGATGGACAAGAACGATCGGCAAGTCGGCGAAGCCTGACTTTTCTCACCGATCAATCCCAAAAAGCCATATCTCATATCAATATAAATTGACTTTTGGAAGAGAAAGAAAGCATTCAGTCAGTGATGAATGAAATAAAGAGAACAAAAACACTATTCTTGTTGATTTTAAGCAATTTGAGCAAGAGATTTCAATTGGGTATTGTAATAGAAAAGATATTATTCATCTTAGAACTTTGATTTTCGATACCCAGCTATGGAGCATGTAGTAGGTATTGAATTTCTTTCTTTTATGATGATTAGCTAAAACCCCAATCTTGGGGGTTTGACAATCTGATTAATTGCTGAATTTGGCTTGATGAGTGTTAGTTATTATCAATTTTAGTGCTAATTCAAAGTGGGTCTTACTTATTGTTGTGGTTTAACAACTCTATTTCACATTTATTTCAATATAATTTAGTGTTTTATGCTTGCTACATAAAGAAGTGTAAAGCTAAAGTGATAAGTTGGCACTCATAGTTAGTGGGTTACGATGGATTCAGCTCAAGAGAGTGAACCCTAAGACTCATGCTATTTATTTAGCGAGAGAGAGTGGATGTTGTGAGGTTGTGGACTAGTTTTTATGTTTAAAGCATTGAGGTTTAATAGAACTCAATTGAA
>JAJOOH010040234.1:0-11910 GCA_029582605.1 Solanum gracilifrons
AAAATAGGAAAATATGAAAAAAATATAAAATTAACGCCAAAAATTCACAAATAAATATTGTAACCTTAAATTCAACAATTTCAACAATTTTTTTAAATTTTTATTTTTTTGATAAATCCCGAAAATGAGTAATTGATTAATAAAAAATATGAAAAAATATAAAATTAACGCCAAAAAATCACAAATAAATATAGTAACCTTAAATTCAAAAATTTCAACAATTTTTTTTAATTTTTATTTTTTTAATAAATTACTCATTTTCGAAATTTGCAAAAAAAAATAAAAATTTTAAAAAAATGTTGAAATTTTTGAATTTAAGGTTACTATATTTATTTGTGATTTTTTGGCATTAATTTTATATTTTTTTCATAATTTTTATTAATCAATTACTCATTTTCGAGATTTACCGGAATTTTTTTTTTATAAAAAATTGTTGAAATTATTGAATTTAAGGTTACAATATTTATTTGTGAATTTTTTACGTTAATTTTATATTTTTTTCATATTTTTCCTATTTTTTTGTTAATCAATTACTAATTTTCGAGATTTACCGAAAAAAATAAAAATTTAAACAAAATTGTTGAAAACGGGTCCGATAGTTTATTTAAAAGGGGGGTTGATTTATGGGTCGGATTAAGTGTTTATGGGTTCGAATTTTTTAGGGACATAATTGATCTCTTTCCATTTTCATATAAATGTCATGTGGTAAAGTCAAAATAACATGACAATTCCATGTGACATTTAAAGAAATGAAAAATGAGCTGGATATGTCCAGCAGGCCAACTAACGCCTATAAGGGCATATTTAGACGAAAAGTTGGACGGCGAGGGCATGACTGAGCCAAACTTTAAACAGAGGGTATATCTAAACCTTTTCGAATAGTTTAGGGGCATATTTGACCCTTTACCCTTCATTTTATATTGTTTGCTTAAATATAAATTTGGTATACTTTTTATTTAAGAAGTGTTTACTTTTGACATGAGTTTGATATATAAATTTGCATATAATCGCAATGAATTGATATATTATTAGTAGAATTAAAGAATGTTTACAATTAACTTGTTTGAATTTGATATCCTTCTTGGTATGAATCTTGTATGAACCAGTGTTCACTCTTGATATGAAATTAGTATAAATATTGGCAGAAAACTTGTATGCAACTGGTTGTCACGACCCAAAATGGATATGATGACACTTGTCTTATCCCACCAAGACAAGTCTGCCTAAAACTCAACAATTACAATAAAATGCGGAAATTTCATAATCAACTCAAAAATACCCTTAAAATCTGGTTATCACGTGTACAAGCCTCTAAAGTATTACAATTGATTCAAAAGAAAAACACAAGTCTCAAATGACCTTGTTTCTAGAGTAGAACAAGATCATAAATAGGAGTAAGAAGGTCTGTTGAGATGACAAACAACTACCTCACAAATCTCTAAGAAGCCTCGAAAAATAAGAGGATGGAAAGTATCACAAAAATCCAGGCTCGTAACCTACAAAAAATTATAGAAGCAAGGGGTGAGTACCAAACCACACGGTACTCAGCAAGTAAACCTCTAAACACAAGCTAAGGGGATAAAATACAGGTACTCCTTACACCCTAACCGAACCTCCACAACTATAACCTGCATAAAATCAGCCCAACCTAACAATTCACAATTTACAAGCACATATCTCAACAACAACATTCTAACAATCACATAACCTCAACAAAAAGCTCAATATTCATCAATTACAACTTCCACAACTACAACCTGCTTAAAACCAGCCCAACCTAACAGTTCATAATTCACATAGCACACAGCTCAACAACAACACTCTAACAATTATATATCCTTAACAACAAGCTCAATATTCATCAATTACAACTTTCACAACTGGGCACTCACAAGATCAGCAAAACACAATATCAAGTTCACTAATGATAAGTATGTGCAATGAAATGGAATGCAATGTCAAGTATAGTGATGCATGTCTAACCTAGTGATACATACCCGCTGTCTCTCAGTCCGGGACCCATGGGGGACATATCTGTCCATGCATCCATCGCGGCGTACGATACGACCCTCGATAATAGTAACCATCGCGGCGCGCGATATGTCCCTCGAAATATAGTATTCATCGTGGCACGCGATACGTCCTTCGAAATGGTACATCCTCTTTAATTTCTTATTTTTTTCTCAATTCACATAACACTTGTCACAATCATATCTCAGAGTAATGCAAATGACATGTTCACACAAATAATGAGGAGATGACCATTTTCATAACATTGCACAATTTACAACAACACAATCATGATGCAACATCAACAAGCCTTTCAAACCATTCTCAACACATCACACACAAACAATTAATCACATTGCCTTTTTATTACCCCTTTTTCACCATTAGAATTAATCAATATGGACAAGTCAACCCATCACCAAGTCTCATTACCCTCAAACACATATTACAAGGAAATACATGAATTCCATACACTTAACAAGGGTTTAGAAATCCACTTGCCTCAATCAATCAAGAATTCACTCTGGGACTTGAGCCTTCCCCATTCATTGACCTTCCAACTCAAAGCAATATATTCACATTAATAATCACAATAAGATTTCGATTCTAACAACACTCACTTTACTATATTTCTAACATAAACCCATAAAACTCATTCAAATCTATAATCAAGTTCCTAATCTTGATATCAATTAACATGTCAACTCTCATATTTTTCAAGTTTCAAGTCCCAATTTTTTCAATATCATAATACGAATGGCATTCACAAAATACCAAACATCTAGTATTTAATACACATATCAATATATCAAAACTTGAATCATAATATAATAACCAAAAATATAAATTTACACCCGACTGACTTAGAAACTGTAACGTGGAAGAATTCATTTTCTTTTCCTTGTTTTTGACACACTCTTTGTTCCAACCAATGATTGGCTCATTATGGCCAATCATTGGCCCACATATACCTATTCCTATTTTCTATCACATACTTTATTCTTTTATCTATTATTGCCTTCTCTAATGCCAACCACAAATTTAGCTTCCAAATACTCCACTACGAATGACTCACATTAAATCAGAAGGAAGCATTAATTACTCTTAAATTCATACAAGATTCCATTTATCCCAAATTCTTAAATTGATACAAGATCGCTCTTTCCTTTCCTCTCCTGTGCGTCCGTTAGGTAAAGTTTCTGCCTCCCATTCTTTTCTAAATTAATTGTTTATTAAAATTGATAAATTCATTAACTTAATTTTTTTTAATACATGGGTCTAATGTATAGGGTCTTAAATAAATGATCACTTTAGCCTATTAATTATCGATTAATTCAAGTATCTACAGACTACAATTATCATCAATTAATTAACTCAAGTTAATTGAATAGTTCAAAATTTCCAAAAATAACCTACCGGATCATTACATTATCCACCACTAAAAATCATGTTCGTCCTCGAACATAAAGAAGAAGAAGAAAGAATAATCAACACGACCAAAAGCCTGAGGTATGATTTTTCAAAGTCGTGTTCATCTCTCCGAGTGATAACCTCATCTTTAGGACCATTCCATCAAGATTAACTACCAAGAACTGAACTTTCGAATCAAAATTTGACAGATCTATAAATCAGGAGTGATTGTCCAGCCACAGACTAACCCATGAACCCAATCTAAACTGAAACCCGTTGGACCATAATGACAAAGATTAAAACTTGGAGGCTCTATTTCAACATTAGATACATCCTTTACAAATTTTGGACTCTTTTTAGGTGTATGATAAACTTTTTGATTCTTCAGCATGTTTGTTGTGAACCGAACTTTTTGATTTTTGGAGTGTGTACCAGATTTGCAAGATTTTTGTTTGAATGAAGAAGAAGAACACTAAAGAAGGTGCAAGAGAAAGTAATTGTGGATGGAAATAGAAACGTGGGTATGTGGGAGTGGAGATGAGAGTGGCGTGTGATAAGTTAAGAAAATCCCTTGAAAGGTGTAATAGATAATTAATGCTCTCTGATTAATTTTATTTCTCTCACATATTAATTATAATAACATTATATGTTATAAATTAATTAATTTATAAATTAAAACTGATATGTTAATATTTGTAATTAAAACTTTATAAGTAGTAATAAAAAAAGTAGATGTAAAGCCTATAATATTAACCCTTAAATAGATGTCTGAGGTGATTTCTCCATATTTTAATTGAATTAGTGTAAAATGAAAAAAAAATAGTAATTGTTTCATATGGAAAAATTAGGACGCTTCCAACTATTTCACTGTGAATCTGTTTCCCGCCATGCATTTTTCCAATGAGCTGATTCAGTAAGAAATGAATAAAAAAATTATGTTTTATAGCATAAATTTCTTAATAATTCACGGTAAGAAATCATTTATTTCTAGTAGTGTCCACAATATTGTCAATTTGTAAAGCCATTACAAAACCTAAGGCATTATAAATAGGAATTGAGTCATCATGCTTCAGTGTATAATTGGTAAGTTGAAGAAAATTTTAATTTGCAATTTGCAGTAGAGACAATATTATTATAAGGTACGCCCTATGTATATATATATTTTATTTTATTTTCTTATCGAGATCATTTCATGTAACACTTAAATTTTGCAGAGAAGTAGCTTAATAAGTGAACTACTATTAATTTTTCTTCTTAAAAAGTTACCAGTAGTAATTTGTATTGAGTTTATACAAAATTCCTATATATAGAGAAAAATATATAGGGTATAATAATCCTAATTAATTAATAGTAGTGGAGACAATCCTAAACTAAAATAAGTAATAAGCTATATGTTAATGAAACTTTTGCCTCTATGGTTTTGGTGTAATAGAATAACTCATGATGTGTGAATTAATGATATGAACTATGCCTGAGGTGAAACTTGCCCCACATCGTTCATCCCTATTTGTAGATCATCTAAAAAAGAGTTGATGGAACTTTGAGCTAGGGTTGCATCATGTTGATCATTCCATTGACAAATTTAGAAATTTCGTCAAGGGTGTTTAAGATTTAATACGTATATATATAAAAAATATTTATATGTATTAAAAAGATTTAATACTTTTTTTTATACAAAGTATAATATCTCTCGATGAAAAATGTTTAGCTGGTCACCCTTCGATCCATGTAGCTTTGCCACTGGCTGACCCTAACTCATGTTTGTTTAAATTTTGGTTCATTTCCTTTACCAAACAGTTTTTGTAACTCCTTCTGAAAAATGGAGTTGTGCACACAAACCGTTGCAGCGGATCATGAGGTTATAATTACACGTCGCTCTGGTAGTCATCATCCTACTGTATGGGGTGACCATTTTCTTGCCTATGCTGATCTTTCGGTAAATAAATATTTTTTTATACTGTCAATATACAAAACAAATTCATATGATGACTAATGTATTAATTCCCAAATAGGGAGAAAATGAAGGGGAAGAGAAGCAACATGAAGACCTAAAAGAAGAAGTGAGAAAGATGTTAGTGATGGCTCCTACAAATTCTTTGGAAAACTTGAACTCATCAACACAATCCAATGTCTTGGTTTACCTTATCATTTTGAAAGTGAGATTGATGAATCATTGAGTTACATGTACACTCATTATGCAGAACATTGGATTGGTGATCTTCATGCTATTGCTCTATGCTTTCGATTACTTAGGCAACAAGGTTATTATGTCTCAGGTGGTAAGTATCATTCAAATTTAGAAAAAAAATAAAAAATTCTTTCAACCTCACCATCCAACCCCGCCTTGAGATCCAAGATTCAACTTGGACTCGTAACATGCCACCCGATCTCAACTCAAGATTGAACTCGACTCTTGGGTCAAGGTCGGGATTAGAATTTGGGTCGCAGATTGAGGTCAGGATCGAGAGTTGAGTTCCAGATTGAGGTCAAATCTAGGGTCTCGAGTCAAGATTGGTAGTGGGAAGTTCATGATATCGGGTCGATGTCAGGAGTAGGGAGTCGGGTCCTGGGACTCGACTCTCAACCCTGACCAGGGCCTGACATCAACTCTTGAGCTTGGTCCATGCCGGACTCCTGACCTAGGACCCTAACCCAAGACTTGACTCCTGACCCCTTATTAGACCTGGGATCCAACCCAGGACCTGACTATCCTACCTCGACCTAAGACTTGCTCCTAACCCACACTCGAAATCTGCATCCTTGCTAAAGGGTGGGGATTCAGGTTCCATATCATAGTATTTGCTCATATTATACCTAAAGGCTTGTGGGATGATAGATATTTTCTTCTTACTAACCAAACACCAAGAAAAAAACCCACTTATAATTAGTACCTTTTTTCCTTGCACATAATGTATATAATATTTGAAGCAGATGCATTTAAGAAGTTCACTAATGACCAAGGAAATCTCAAGGAAGAATTGGTTAAGGATGTGCAAGGAATGTTTAGCTTATATGAGGCAGCACAATTCAGAGTACATGGAGAACAAATTCTTGATGAAGCACTAAATTTCACCATTACTCAATTGAAACTAATTTTGCCTAAATTGAGCCACTCCCAACTTGCACAACAAATCACTAATGCCCTCAAGTTTCCAATTAAAGATGGTATTGTGAGGGTACAAACAAGAAAATACATATCATTTTACCAACAAAATCAAAATCACAATCAAGTTTTACTAAACTTTGCCAAATTAGACTTCAAATCTTGCAAACATTGCATAAAAAGGAGCTATCTGATATCACAAGGTTAGTCATTCACCTATATATACATCTTAATTAACCTTTATATTATATTCCAACTAAAAAAAAACACATTTTTTTGTAGGTGGTGGAAAGAATTGGAAATAGTGAACACATCACCTTATGTAAGAGATAGATTGGTAGAGGCTTACTTTTGAAGTTTAGGTGTCCACTTTGAGCCTCAAACAAGTGTTACAAGGAAAATATTAACAAAAATTTCATTCCTCCTTTCTATTATTGATGACACATATGATATTTATGGGACACTAGATGAACTTACTCTATTCACAGATGCAATTGAAAGGTAGTAATACTTATTTTTGTATATTGGTAACTTGCAATATTTTTATAACTATTCTTTTATATATATATGTAGGTGGAATATTAATGCTTCAGAAGAGTTACCATCATATATGAAGATTATTTACCAATATCTTTTAGATGTTTACAATGAAATTGAGAAAGAGTTGGCAAATGAAAACAAGTCATTTCTAGTCAACTATTCCATAAATGAGGTACTTATAAATAAAGTAGCAAATAATATATACTTAAATGGATTTTCATTATCTACATTGTTCTATTTAAGCTTATCTCATTTTAATTTTTTATATATATTTTTTTGGAGAATTTTACTATAGCAAGTTTCACTAATTATTATTTTTTCAGATGAAAAAGGTGGTGAAGGCTTACTTTCAAGAGGCAAAATGGTATTATGGGAAGAAAGTACCAAAAATGGAACAATATATGTAGAAAGGAATTCCATCAAGTGGTTACCTATTGCTGGCAACTAATTCTTGGTTAGGCATGGGAGAGATAGCAACTAAAGATGCATTTGATTGGCTAACAACTGAACCTCCAATACTTGTTGCATCTTGTATCATTACAAGATTACTCAATGATCTTTTATCACATGAGGTATGTTTATATATATTTTCTCTGTTTCAATTTATGTAATGTTATTTGACTTGACACAATCATAGATGTTTATTTGATTGATTTTGTATGTTTATATGATTAGGAAGAGCAAAAAAGAGGAGATGCAGCTTCTGGTGTTGAATGTTATATGAAAGAATATGGTGTTACAAAGAAAGAAGCACACACAAAAATAAGAAAAATAATAGAAAATTATTGGAAGGATTTGAATGAAGAATACTTCAAAGTGGATGTGGCTATTATACCAAGAGTTCTGCTCATGCCTATAATTAATCTTACAAGAGTATCTGAGTTCATATATAAAGATGAAGATTCTTATACTTTCTCCAAAAATAACTTGAAAGATACCATCTCTGAGATACTAGTTGATCCAATTATATAGACTGATATGAACTTCAATTAAGGGTTGATTAGTTACTTGTATTACTAGTATAATAAATAGATAAGTAAATAAATATTTCAATGTTAAATTTCAGAATAATAGACAGGTAATTATATGGTAATTCCCATTGAAACTAAATAGAATGACAATTTCATTATATCACCTATTGGAATGCTTATAAATATATTCATTATTCACTCACAAACACATCAATACTTGCAAGGCATCATTTACCGTCCCTATCACTACTAGAAATAGAGGTTTTTTTTTCTCACCACAAATCAATAAGAAATTTGTATTATAAAACATAATTTTTCCACTCATTTCCCACCGAACTAGTTCACTAGGAAAACGTATGATGGGAAACAGATCAATTCAAGGCAATAGCCAACTTCACAAGATGAACAGAAATAGAAGCCCAAGAAAATTTAAGAGAAACAAACAATCTTCTCTTATTCATTTATTCAGCATCCCATGATTAAGCCACACATATTACATTAAGAATAAGAAAAAAGGCTGAAGGTGTTGAGCAAACAAAACATTCCTACCAGATAAGACTATACTCATAACAAATTCTAACAAATCCCTCCCTCTTCATTAACCAAAAAGCTGCCTCCAAAGTTTCAACTTTTTTTTACTAATGAAGGACATACAAATTACAAACAAAGGAAGATCAGCTTGCTCTTAACTCTGATCCACATCATTCCCAAGATATCTTAGCAGCTGCAACCATTGACTCGTCATCGAATTTGTCACTCATTCCCAGAAATCAATCTCAATCTAAAATGAAAGAACAAGAGATGTCTTACATCAGATATGCACTAAGATATACATCAGAATGTCTTAGTGCTATGAACCTACCCTTGTAGGTACGTTAATCAATCGACTCTGTCTCAGATATTCGTGAGCTGGGAAGACTGCAGACGTTGCACTTCCTCCTCAATTCTTTGTAACCATCTAAATCCAAGGTCCGATCCTGCTTTTGCAGCAATTTCAAATTGTTCTCTGGCCAGCTCAATCGGATTAAGCTCAGCATCAACTCCGTTCCTCCTTGATATTCTGCTTGATGACCCCCTCTTCACATAAAATTTTGTTATTGATTCTGGAAGTTCCATACCTGAATGATGCCACATGAAATAGAGAATCGGGAAAAAGCTCGTAACGTATTCCAATCAAGTGTATTGCATTATGTAAACTTAAGCAGGAATCCTATTAAGTTAACAACACTAACAACAACATACCCAGTGTAATCCCATTATTGGGGGCTTAGGGAGGGTAGCGTGAACGCAGACCTTACCCCTACCTTGTGCGGGTAGAGAGGTTGTTTCCAATAGACAAAAACAAGATGGAAGTCGCACCCAGCTAAGTTTATAACAAGAGGGGATAGTCTCACTGTTAGATGTTATAGAATCCTTGTAAGTAGAGCAAGGACACACTTGTCCTTTTTTTACTGTAAATATGGCTTCCGGCACTGCTTCTGTGCTGATGATATATGCAAACAGTTACCTTTCTCAAAAAAGATAGCAAGGGGGGACAAACTACCTGTGAGTAAAAGGGATCCATACGCTATAGCTGCTCCAGTATGACCCTACATTCAAGCAAAGAAAATTAGGTGGGGATAATTGTAGATAGGCTCTTGACTTATTTGCTAGTAAAACAATTTTCTATGAGGTGGAGCCAAATTACACCAATCACAGTTTCTTAACGCGATATGCTTCCCAAAATGTACAAATCCAGTAAGTTGAAAAATCCAATTTTCCTTTCAAGTTTAATATGAAACATCTTTCACTACAGCATATAATACATAGTTCGATCCGTATGTACTGATTAGTTGCATTCAACAAGCAGTAAAAATGCCTGTACCTTCTGAGATGCTCTATGGAAACACCACAAAGCAGAGCCAACATCCTTTTTCACGCAATCCCCAGTAAGATACACAGCACCTAAGAGGTAAAGTGCACCTGGATGCAACTGAAAAAAAGAACAATTTTCCCAAGAAATTTAGAACATTCATGCAACCAAGAATAACTTCAACGTCACTAATAAAATACACACCTGGTCAACAGCTTTCTCCAAGTAGTAAAATGCTTGCTGATCTGATTGCACATACTCATTCTGTGAAGACCATCCAATATATAAAAACAGTCAAAATCTTTAAAGAATGTCTTTAAGGCAGAACAATAGAACAGGGGGAACTCAATAAGGTAGTTGATTCTGCACTCCTAAACTAATAATCTCCTGATGGACATGATGGAGCAAAAAGAATATCCTAGAAACACCCAACATATTAACCTGTCAAGAAGGAAAGCTTGTAAATGACCGAGCTGACATAATGCATAACACAGACTTGTTTGACACAAACCCACTACTAGGATAGAGTACTTGAAAAGGCTTCAGATATGTGATAATATTGCTCAACCAAAGTGAAATCGATAAACATTATAAAAACACATTGAGAGGGTGTCTGTGAAGCTGTCAATACAAAGCAGTCAAAAGGAGTATGGTGGTTAGCATCAATAATATTATTCAACATTGAAGGAATGGCACAAAAGTGACACATGTCTATTTGATCCCTTTTGTCCAATGGTTCGGACATAGTCTTTCCATATTTTTTTTTGAAACTGGTAACATAACATCGTCTTTCCACATTTAAAACAGATAGTATGCAAAATTGCTGAGTTTTGGTGAATGATTATGAAAGAAGATATCCTTTCCCAGGCACACTTACAGTCAGTTCCTCAAGAATTCTTGTACTTTCCCCTTATTCACTAACTTCTTCATTTTCCATGTTCATCTACTTCACTTTTCAATACTTCAGTGCCCAACAACATAACCAGTGTAATCCCACAAATTGGATCTGGGGAGGGTGGCATGTACGCACCTTACCCCTACATTGTGAAGGTAGAGAGGTTGTTACTGATAAACCTACCGCTCAAGTAAATAATATCGAAAGACAAGTGTGTAAAACAAATACAGTAGCGAAGAAGCTATGCTGAAAACAATAGAGAAGAGAACCATGTTGTAGCTTTGTCTTGTCCTTGGTTACAAATCAGAGTGTTTTTACACAAAAATGTAGGTCCGCTCAGTATGAAAATGACACCAACAGAGAGAAAAGGGAATTTGTCAAGGGTGGTTGCCCAGTCTGTTTGGCATATGATTTTTCCTTTAACCGAATCAACAACCTCTTCAGATGTACTAGAACTGTTTTCTTGTTTTCTCTGAGCTTAGCAATGCCCCTACAAATCAAATCAAATCAGCAGAACTTCTCTGTACCTTAAACTTCAAAGTTAGTTTTCGTCTCAATTCTTGGAGTCACAATTTAAGCCCACTACCCTACTCGTGGGATTACGATGGGTCTGTTGTTGCTGTACAATTTAAGCCCATCAGAACTCATGCATGACTTAGGCTTACAATCAAAATTTCAGCAATATCTGAATGGATCTAGCATGCTATAGCTGGTTGTCAAATTATTGTGCGTTTTGTACAAGTTTTCTCCTGGCAACCGTGAGAGTAGTGACAGAGACATGCCGACTAGCTCCAAATTAGACCACAATTAGTGGATATACTCATAGGTCTGTGCTTTGAATTGCAATAATGAACGGGGAGCAATGTGTGGATAAGAAGAAATTCACAGAATCACCCATTCGATTAAAAAAAAAATATTCATTTTTGTAGTTCATGTCACTAGAAGAGTTCACAAGTCATACCAAGAAAAGGAAGATCCTACATACTAAGCTTGTGTCACATATCAAGGTGATGGTAGTCAACTTTTGAGTTCTAAACTCAAACAAGTTTGCCTACGTGTTAAGATGGTCTGTCACTTAAGCAAGAAGAGTCTTAACACCGTACAAACTCATAGGTGGTAGAAGATTAGC
>JAJOOH010040235.1:0-11500 GCA_029582605.1 Solanum gracilifrons
ATATATTATTGTTGTTGTTGTTATTGTTATTGTTATTGTTATTGTTGTTGTTGTTATTGTTATTGTTATTGTTATTGTTGTAGTTATTTTATTTCATGAGAAGGTGATCCTCTACATGTTTGACCAGCTCTATGAAAGCATCCAAGAGAGCAAAGGGTTCTGGAGTATCTTCATTCTTCTTCTCGTAGATAAGTTTTGTTGTAGCCCATTCATGTTCACTGGATGTGATAATAGTGAAGGAATTATACAATTCTAACACATCTCCTCCAATCACTTTTCAGGTTATTGACTTCTCATGATGATCGATGGCTTCAATCACTTCCTTAAGCAACTTTTCTTTCCCATCTATAATCATTAAAATAAAACAAAAAATGTTATACCAAACTCAAAAGTTTAATTCCTTATAAAAGATCTAAATATCCACAAAATAATACCATCATCTTATTTTATTTTTTTTCCCTCATTTTTCATTTTCCTAAGATCTATCTTAGGCTTGAGAAGCTTGGACTGATCATAGGGTTCTTTAATTTAATGAAATTTTTTAGTGCTAATAATTAGTAATATTTAAGTTTTAGTTAGAGCGAGTAAAATAAAGTAAAAAATTAAAATATTTTAATTAAAGAAATAACTTTCACCCACAAGTGAAATAAATTACTTTCAAATATGATACAAAACATTTTACTTGGAATATATTTATGGTAATTAATCAAACAACGTCAAATAACTTTTTCACGAAAATAAATTTCTTCAAAAATGATTTCCATTATACGAAATACATCTATATAGAAAATTGATGAAATCAAATCATGCATAGTGAGAGAGAGAGAGTGAGAGATTGAAAGTGTAAAAGTGTATGTTACCTTCAATATATTTTCAGCTAACAATCGCACCAACTTTAAAGATTTCACCTTCGTGAATCTCAACATGGTTGACCAATAGACTTATGTTGCGTATATGATAAGTGTTGGTATGATACATATCATGAATCGAGTGTCCTTCACACTTTACCTCTACTGAAGCAACAAATTTGCCCTTCAAACCCATATTTCTTTTTGGTAGGTATAGCAATTACAGATGTGAAAAGAAAGTGGTGATAAAATATTTGGACCTTATAGTCTTTATATAGATTTAAATTAGTTGTTAAAAGCTACCTAGTTTGAAATTAATTAACCAATCCTTGCTTATTAGATATGTGTAAATAAGAATAAATTTGAAAAATTAAAATAAAATATCGTATTCCCTTCTTTCACTTTTACTTGTCACGGTTTGACTTGACACATTCAATAAAAAAATAATTATATATATATATATATATATATATATACCAAACTATCTCCTATTAAATGATATCTTAGAAAATGATTTGGATAATAAAATATTTAATGTTGAGAATAAAACATAAAAAAAATTATTGTTTTTTTTTTATATATCAAAAGTGACAAATACAAATGATAATTTATTTTAAAAATAAATGACAAGTAAAAATGAATGGGTAGTACTAATTATATAATAACACCAAATTAATAAGGACGGGAAGGATATAAAATATAATTTTTCAATAATACACTACCAAACTTTGAAAAAAGTGAGATTTGATTGAATAGTTGGTGCAATAAATGCTTAACCTTTTTTTAGGCATTTAGGAAATCCTATCATATACTAAGAAATCAATTAATGACATAATGAGTTTACTATTTTATCCCTATTAATTATGAAGTGGATAAAAAGTTTTGCATTTTTTAAAGTAATTAGTCATTTAATTGAGAATATAATAGATAAAAAAATTTGTTCTTTCTTGATTTGTCAAAATAAACAAGTAATTAGGGACAACTATAAATAGAAAGGTGGACAAGTAATTAGGGACAAAGGAGTATGTTTAAATGCTCAATTGAGATTTAAGTTGGTGGCTTAAAATTAACTTTTATTAAATAAGGCTTTAATAAATACTCCCCCGTCCCTGTCCCATACTAAAAAAAAGACTATTATCAGTTGTCCATTTTATTAAATTAGAAAGCATTAATTACGTTCTTCATTCAACGTAGTTTCCATTATACTAAAAATTGATGTCTAACAATATTTTTTCAATTTAGAAAATCAAGAGATAATTTACCTTTTGTATCTATTTTATCCTTGATATTAAATATTATTTATTATCTAACACATTTTTCAAAGCATTAAATTTAATAAAGTCAAAGGATAATATAGTAATATTGCCCCTATGTTTCTTAAGGAAATTGTCAAGTCAATAGTGGACAACTATTATTTAACAGAGGGAGTAATTTTTTTCTATATTATCCTTGCAATTAATTTTTTTATTTTTTTTAAAAAAGTGTTCACTTTTATTATGAAATTTTCAGCAATTAATTTTTTTATTTTTTTTAAAAAAGTGTTCACTTTTATTATGAAATTTTCAAAAAAAATTGTAAGGGACGAATTAGCTAAATTATCTTTTTGTTTATTATTTCTCATCAAACACAATCTGTTTCTCATCAAAATACTTTCAAAAAAAAAAATTAAATTAATTTTTAAATTTAGCCGAACAGACTAGAAGAAATCTAGGATTTAAAGAGTATTTGACTTTCTTGGCCAATTTATATAATAATTTTAATTATTTAACTTTTTTGGCAAATTTATGGTCATATCTATTTGTATTATTGGCTCGTGCCTATTGTGTAAAGAGACTATGGTCGATGGAAGATGTCACGTTTCAGCCACAATAATAAAAAAATAATTACACTGTTTTTAAAAATTTTAGGGATATTTTAATATAAAAATATAAATTTATACTTTATGAAAAATGTTATTTGTCTTGAAAAGCAAAAATTAAAAACTAACACCAAATAGAAACAAAAGCGCCGGTGACCCAAAATAATATCCGTTTTCAAACTTTGCAAAATATGATTAATATATGTCTCTTTTATTAATAGGAAAAAAATATTATACTCAATAATCTTAAGAATAGATAGTCTTGAAATTTAATTTTCACCTCTAGTTGTCCCATGAACAAACTTTCAAAATTACAAGGAAAAATTATTAAATTTTTAAGTAATTAAATAATTTAGGGACGGCTCAATAACTTTGTTGGCCTTAAATTTTCTTTAAAAATTGTAATAACTTTTTTCGATACATTGATAGTATAGTCAAATGTAATTTAATCACTCTTGAAATATTGATAATCTAAATTAAGAATTTATCCAACGTTAATTTTTAAAAACTTTTTCCGTAGGTTGATGCTATTGTAAACATTATTTTATAAACAATATAATCATTTAGAAAAGAATTAAGTTTTTCACTAATCAAACTCATCCTTTCGAGTTATCATATTTAAATTCTATAATAATAATAATAATAATATACTTAAAAGACCAATATATACCTATGAAATAAATAAAATAATAAAAATGTGATTCAAGAAAGTGAAAACTTTTTTGAAACTCCAATATATTTATTACAATTATTTTAATACATGATATAATTTTTGCAAATATATTTTTAGATATTATATTATAATCAAATTTTAAACTCTTAAGAGATATAAAAAAAGAAGAAGAGAAAAATAAAAATATAAGTATACACAGTGAGAAAAGATAAACAAGAAAAAAGGAGATTTTGGGCTCTCGGAGAAAACTTGAAAGGAAGCAATATATAAAGAAAAGTATAATTTTTTAATTTTATTTTTTACTCGGTATTTTGTATTCATATTAAAGCTTTAATTTAATTTGAATCATACATTACGGGGTTCGATTGAGGGTGGCATTTCCAAATTTTAGAGTTCCGTATAAATAATATTGGAAAAACTGCATAATTACATACACTTTACTACCATATTTACTATTGTTACATTTTCTTTCAAAATATTGCATATGTTACCACTAATTAAGAGTTTTCAATCATATATTGAGAAAGATACACTTAGATACATGTATTTTTGCTACCAGATAACTAAAATAGGGAGAGAGGCGAGCGAGGTGATGTATCCTAGATACATGTGAATCACACTTGATACATGTATTTGTATGTATGTGGCGTGATACACATGTATTTAAGTTACCAGATACATGTGAGAGTGGCTAGCGAGATTTGTTATGTATCCCAGATACATGCTAATCCACTTGACCAATGTATCTAGAACAAATTTGACTCCATGTATCCTGAGATACATGTATATCTGGACATATCTGAATGTATCTGAACGCACAAAAATATAATAAAATACGTAATATTGCAAACTAGAATGTAACTAAATAATTAGATTCTAAACTAGTGAAATTTATGTACCTTTCCCAATAATATTTACTTTAGGTATTTCCTATAATATATGTCCACTGTTTTAATGCATTAAGATAAATAATATTTATAATTTAGATATACTTAAATAAAGAAATATTATTCACCTTGATATAGTTTTCTTATACTTAGCAGCTTTATATACATAAATTTAGTAAAAACTTAGTTACTGCATTATATTGTTTATTTACAAAATATAGTAACGTCTAACATGTACCTAGCTAGAAATCATACCGTAAGTGTATGGTGAAAAAATCGAACCAATATTATAAATTGATATAGAAACACAAAAAACATATAGAATTTTTAAATTAGTTGAATAATGTATTTTCTATAGAAATAAAAATAATCATGTGTTTTAGAAATTAACAGCTTGTTTGGATGGTTATTGTTATTACATATTGTTTAATAATATATTATATTTATACTGTATAGTACTGAATCGTACTATATTATTTGAATAAATATATTAGTTGAATAGATTGTATAATTTTTCGATCGTTACCTATACACAAATATGAGGATCTAGCGCCAAATTGAAAAATAATTTCTCCATAAGATTAGAAAATTAAATCATTTTTCGATTAACTTAAGAAAAACGGGTTCTTTTAAAAAAAATTAATATCCTAAACATGATTTTGATTAAATATATATTTTAAAAAATCAATATTTTTTCTCCATACCTTATACAACCTAAATCAACACTCATAAGGAATCTCCGTTAGACCCTGTATTACCATTAATAACAGAAACAAAAAATAAAAAAGTCGAAAAAGAATGAGAATATCATACTAATAATTAATATTTATTAAGTTATGAATGCATTTATAGAAGTAGGCTCACATACATAATATATATTCGTCAAACATAACATTATTTATTTTACAGGGTAGTTAAAACTAGCCAATACTATAAAATAGTCATCATACAAGCAGCAACATAATAACTTTTTTTATTTCAGAAGATGATCCTCTAAATGTTTGGTCACATCTAGAAAAACACCCAAGAGAGCGAGGGGCTCTGGAGTATCATCATTTTTCTTCTCATAGACAAGTATTGATGTAGTCCATTCATGTTCACTGGATGTGATAATAGTGAAAGAATTATACAACTCTAACACATCTCCTCCAATTACTTTCCAAGTTATCGATTTCTCATGATGATCGATGGCTTCAATCACTTCCTTAAGAAGCTTTTCTTTCCCATCTATAATCATTAATACAATAGATGATATTACTCATTTAAATGTTTAATTCCTCATAAGAGATTTAAATACTCACAAAAATAATATGAAATATACCTAAATAAATAATTGATACAAGCAAATCATAGTGAGATTTTGAAAGTGAAAAATGTGTTACCTTCGATATATTTCCAGCTAACAACCTCACCAACTTTTAGAATTTCACCTTCATGAATTTCAAAATGATTAATTAATGGGCTTATGTTGCGTATATGATGAGTATTGGTGCGATACATATCATGAACCAAGTGTCCTCCACACTTCACCTCCAGTGAAGCAATTAACTTGCCCTTCAAACCCATATTTCTTCTACTGTATAACAATAAGATGTGAAAAGAAAGTGGTGAGAAAATGTTCAGACCTTATAGTCTTTATATAGATTTTAATTAGTCGTGGAAAACTAGTTAATTGGTAAAAATACTATACACCACATATATGTATCAAATATTTTTAGTGGGAATCGAAAATTAATGTTAATTCATGTTGTGTAAAATTAGATTTTAGTTAGTTATAAATTTGAATTTTAGAATTTTACGTAGCCATGCTAATTAAACAATTTGATGAAGATGCTTTTATAACTATTAAGGTATATTCATTTTTTAAGATTGAAGTTTACAATTTACAAATAGTTGGTTCTTAATTTAACGATCAGAAAATTAAAAATATTATTTTTTTATTAAATTACATTAAATATATAATTATTGTGTTGTTATTAATTGGAAAAACTACATAAAATAGACCCAGTTGTGAAACTATATTTAGGGAAAATTATATGGTTAAGCAAACTTATACTACTTAATTAGTCATCATAGCTACAGTTTGTTATAATTACCACTCACAACTAACATTACATGTTAATTACGTAGGCTGGGTTCGAATTTGTATAATTAGTCACATTTGTATAATTCGCTACATTTGTATAATTCGCTACTAACAATTCTTCGTTTGATTTGTATTTATATATGGTGGTGATTTCCTTTGGTTTTAAAGTTTTATCACTATATACATTCAATCTTTTTGTATAACTTTTTTAAGTTTGTATAAATGTGTAGTTTCAGATGTTTATGTTTGTATAAATTCGTTATATCGAGTTTTATCATATTTGTATAATTCCAAAATTTGTATTACTCAATTATATAAATACACGCAAATTGTACAAACGTATCCGTAAATTATACAAACGAGATGCGAATTATACAAATTATTGCCCTCTCTCGCTCGCCTCTTTCCTCCCTTTCCCAATCTCGCTCACCTCTCTCCTCCCTCTCCCATTCTCGCTCACATCTCTCCTCCCCTAACAAGTAGTTGTGAATCATAATTAGCAAACTATAGCTATAAAACCTAATTAAGTTATTTTGAGTGGTTATGTACGAAAATTCCCCTTTTAACCCAAATTTGGACCTAATTAACCCAAACTATTTATCATTAATGGACCTATAGCCCAAATTATTTACCCACTTACCCCACTTTCTCCTTTTAATATGATATATAATATACACATATCAAATATCTTTGAAAATATATTTAGAATACCTATTTAATGTATTAATATGGAATTGAAATTGAGAAATGCTTCTTAAATATGTGTAAATAAGGATAAATTAGAAAGAAAAAAATAACTATCTTCCTGATTATATGGATATCATTTTATTTTGAAGCAACATAAAAAATATAATAACACCAAATAATATGGAGGGGAGGGATTATAATAAATAAATAAATAATAATGTCACATGCATAAATTTGTTTCTCAATAAATACGCTGCCAAACTTTGAAAAATGAGATTTTATAGTTTGTGAAATAAATGCTTAACCTAGTTTAGGGTTAGGCATTTTAAGAAAATCATATCCTATGCTAACCATAGGTTTGGTAGGAGCCTTATTCTAGAAAGACTCGATAGATGCTTTGCTTATCATCTTTGGAACCAGTCTTACCATGTTCTAGAAACGTTTCATTCAATCTTTAAAAATGCTGCTATGCCTCCTAATTTTAACACCACCTATCTTTATCTTATTCCTAAAATTCTTAATGCAAATCATCTTAAGAACTTTAGGCCTATCGGTTTGTGCAACACTATTTATAAAATTATTACACGAACTATTACAAATCGTATGAAACCTATTTTAGAGGCTCTCATTGGCCCTTGCCAAAGAAGTTTCCTTAAAGGTAGGAGGCCGTCGGATAATGCTATTTTCATTCAGGAATTAATTTAGTACCTTAAGAACTCCAAGAGGAAAGGGGGTAGTTTTGTCCTTAAGATTGACTTTGAAAAGGCTTTCGATAAGTTAGAATGGTCCTTTATCCATGAAACCCTTAATTTCTTCAAATTTCCTAATAACCTTAGGTCTCTCATTATGAGTTGCATCTCTACCAGTACCATCTCCATTCTTGTTAATGGGTCAAGAACTGAGTTTTTTTTTGTCCCTCTAGGGGTATCCATCAAGGCGACCCGATGTCCCCTTATATTTTTATCATTTGTATGGAAATGTTGTCTGTACACATTAACCACCAAGTCAACTTGTATTAGCGCTCTATACCTACAATTTTGTTATTTGCGCTGATTTTAGGAATAACAAACATAATAAAGTAAATTTTAGGAATAGCAAACATAAAAAATATATGAATCATCTTATTTGTATAAATCACGACGATTTATATAAATCGAGCATCTGTGTCTATGAAAATTGTGTTTGTATATGTATATGTTCTTTGTGTTAGGCTACATTGGCGACCGAGATTAGGAGAGAGATGAGAGAGGTGAATTGTATATGTATATCAGTTAGATAATTGTATATGGCAAACTTTGTCAAAATCAGTTTACCCATAATACAATGACCTTAAATCTCGAAAATCAATGAAAACTCATTCTAAATCGACCTTCAATTCAACAATTTTTTATTTCTATACTTTAGGGTTTAAAATCTCAACTAGGGGTATGCATCGGTTAGTTTGGTTTTATGTATTATCGGTTCGATTTATCGGTTTTCGATTTTTAAATATATTAAACCAATAATCAAACTAATAAGATATTTTTATTGGTTTTATCTATAAGTTTTGGTCCTTAATGGTTCGATTTTCGGTTTAACCAATATGAAAATACTTATAAAACAAATATATGACTTCTCTAATAAATTTGACATGATAACACCATAATATAACTTTATAAATGATCATAAAATAGAAACAACAATAATTAACCTGAAAAGAATTGTACAAGTGTAACACAAAGAAAAATTAAGAGGAATATGATTCTTAGTTTAGATTAAGACATTGTGAACTCAAAGTCATTGTGAAGTGTGAGTGAAGACTAAAGGACAAAGACAATAACTAGTAAGGTATTGAAATTAATATATAATATTTATGCACAAGTAAAAGTAGTAAATTATTAGTCTTAATGGATTATCGATTTACCTAATAACCAAATATTAAAAATCAATACCGAACATATAACCCAATAATTTTCTTTTATAAATCCATTAAACGATGTTAACCCAATAAATCAATAACAGTTTTTTTGGTTCGGTTTATCGGTCGGTTCGATTTTTGCACACCCCTAATCTCAACTTAATGGATAGAAACATGAAATATGAAAGGAATAGTCTTGGGAAAAGAGTAAAATAGGGTTAAAAATACGTACCCAATGATAATGAAAGACAAATGCATCAAAAATCACATCAAACGGATTTTTCTAGCTCCCTAAATGTTCAAAGTACAAAATGAGTTCGAATAGATATTTAACTCAGCAATTTCATCACTAAAACCCATTTGTCGTCACTAAAATTATATATGTTTTTTCACTAAAAGTATGCACCAGCAACCTTGAAAACATCTTTTTGACCCTTAAAACTCATTCAGAATCCTATAAACACAAACCAATAGTGCCAATGCATCATAAAACATGTGTTGGAACCAATGAAATTGTCAGATTTTTTAAAAAAATGGTTATGACCGAAATATCCCTCGACACCCATTTAGGCCAAAAGTTCAACTTTTTACCTAATTAATATCCAAATCACAACCTAAGGTCTCGGGACTCTAACCGATCACCTCAATAGACCAAACTCGACGTTCTGGACTCAATAAAACTAAAGAAATCCCCAAACGACGCTCGGAACTCATAATGTTGAGCAAAGTCAATCATATAAAAAATTCTCAACTCAAAAGGGACAAAATCACAAAAAACACACCTGATCACATCAAGGACTACACCAATCATTTCCGCAATCCAAACTAAGCTTGATAAAGCTAAGAGGAAGGGTAAAATGGTCATTTCACAGTTAAAAGTAAATTCACAAGAAATGAAACATTACATGAGTACCGTGTTGTTTGTTAATTAAGAGCTTACCGTCATGTCAAAAAGCTATATCCAACAATCTCCTTCCCAACCCCTGCCTTATGCAGAATGTTGCTCTTGGGAATCGCACCTACGACCTTAGCTCTGATATCACTTGTTAAGTTCAAATCCTTACTATTACACCAAAAGTTATAGTTGATAGCAAAGGCACAACTTTATTTCTTAACTAATAAGTCTACCAAACAATCTATCATGTTCGGTCATGACTCACTACAAAAAAAGTGTGAATTACATGGGGATTTTCCTGGGGAGTAGTATGAAAATCCGCAGGAAACTTATTTTCCTACAAATTTTCATAATAATCACCAGGAAAATCCCCATATAATTCACACTTTTCTTGTAGTGGTACTCCGATTCGGACCACCTAGCCCCTCTGGGCCTTGCCATAGCACATAAAATTTCATTGTGAAAGTCAAATTTATAATTAAACCAAAATCCAACTATAAACAAAATGAACTAACACTACATAACATGTGGCAATAAATATGTGGTCTATAAAGTTTTCTCAGCTAATTAAATTCCATATAAATCTACAAGTTCTAACCACTTTCTCTTCACAGCTTCTTATTAATTTGGGGAAAAGAAATTATGGGCATAAAAGGTAAGTTGATTGCTTCAATAGAGGTGAAGTGTGGATGACATTTGATTCATGATACTCTTCACTCCAATACTCATCATATACCCAACATAAGCCCTAAGGTCAACCATTTTCAGATTCATGGAAGTGAAATCATTAAGATTGGTTCAATTATTAGCTAGAAATATAACGAGGGTAAGCCATACTTCTCTCCTCTCTCTCATGTTCCTATTTGCTTACATCAAATTTCTATATTTAGGATCATTTCCTAAAGTCTTTTCCAAGAAAATAATGTTTGTGAAAAAAAATGTTTGACGGTGTTTGGTTACCATAAATGTATTCCAGTAAAATATTTTACATCAAAAAAGAAAAGAGCAACTTTTTCTTACTTGTGGGTGGAAGTTATTTCTTTAAATCAAATTGTATTTTAACTTGGTAACTTTATTTTACTTTCTCCATCTAACACTTTTAGACTTATTAATCTTTAATATTCAAAAGTTTTATCAAATTAAAACACTCTACGATTTTTAATACTATTAGGAGTCATTTGGTGTGAGGGATTAAAAATAATAGTGATGGTATAAAAATTTTTTATCTTGTTTGGTTGTCATGTTTGGGATAACTTATCCCACCATTTATGTCATAGTGATGGAATAAGTTATCCCATATACATGGTGGTAGGGATGTACATGGCTGGGTTGGTTCGGGTTTTTCAAATATCAAACCAAACCATTTGTGTCGGATTTTTAAATTTATAAACTAAACCAAACCAATAAAACTCGGGTTTTTCAACCTCGGATTTTTTCGGGTTTTTCGGTTTTTCGGGTTGTTTCGGATTTTTTCAGTAAAGTATTCATACAAACATATAATTTACTTGTACTTCAAATATTTCTTTAGTCCTACCAAAATACAACTATCTAAGATGTTTCTTAAAACTATAACACAATATGATATGATTAATGACACTAAAATATCCAACAAAAATAATAATAATGAAATCGCGTAAAACAAATATTGCAAATTAACAAGTCATAATGA
>JAJOOH010040236.1:0-12227 GCA_029582605.1 Solanum gracilifrons
ATACATGCCTCAGTTTATGAATGCATCATTATCAGATTAATTGTTGCATTCTCAGTTTGCATGTTCAGTTTTGAGCTATCCAATATTTACAGAAACTCAGTCATAATGTGTTAACCACTTAATCTATTTGGAGTAGCATAATACCGAGTTGGACTAGGCTTTCAGCGTACCCATATAGTCCCAGAACTACGAGCCACGTAGGTGTCAGTCCCCTCTGTTGCCAACATCAGTTTAGTGATCACGCCAGTCATGCCTCTATACCTTTGGCCGGGTATATTGGGTCCTCTCGATGGGGCGTATACATCGGACTACACATTTAGCTCATGTTGTTTTATTTCGGTTATTAGTAGCTCTCACAGTTCAGTCAGACTTTATTGCATTGACCATATTTCAGTACAGTCAGTATTCAGTCTTAGCATGTTATAAATTTGGTCATTGCATCAGTTAGCTCAATATTCAGTATTTTCAGTATCTACATCTTGTTCATAATATTTCATTGCTTTATTGCTTTGTTCAGTTATATGTTATTTCAGCTTTACTCTATCCTGCATGCTCAGTACCTCTCAAGTACTGACGCCTACGTGCGCTACATCTTTTCGTGATGTAGGTTCAGGTTCTCAGCATCCACATCACGCTTAGATCGATTTCCGATCTTCAGTTCAACAACATTAGTGGTGAGTCCTCATTCTTCGAGGACTAGTGACATGTTTATCTTTATCGCTTTTAGTCTTTAGTGTCAGTTTTGCTAGATCTAGTTGGTGCATGTCCCAACATTTCTAGTCAGTTTAGAGGCTTATTTCAGACATAGTTAGATTGAGCTTAGTATTGAGTTAATATCTTTTTTGTATTAAACTCATCAGTTTTCATATATCTCAGTTATAGTATATGGGTATTCCCCATATATTCATCTTATTTATGATTTAGCTTCCTCATCAGTTTATTATCTTTAGTATGCTCATGATCATGCCAGCAGGGTTAGCTTGGGATCACTTGTGGTCCTAGGTCACGTGTCCGCGTCTCGGGGGTAGCTCGGGGCGTGACACTGATAAGAAGGAAATATCTGCTAAAGTACGATGCTAGTAGTGACAGGAAAACATGATAAAGATAATCTAGTTCATAATGATCTAACATGAATTTAATCAATTGTGAATATGATAGGAAGGAATAATTTGAAATAAAAAACCTGCATAGTAAAGAGCATGACTACATGCATGCATGATGAAATGATAAAAAACTACGAAACTTTAATCTTATATATACTTAAAAATATAGAAATAATTGAATTAAGAAGAATAATATGGGAAAAAATATTTAATGATTATGAATCAGAAGATATATTAAACCAAAAATGGTATGAAATAGACCTACATGATTTAGACTTCGAAAGAATAGAATGGTATGATTTAGAAAGAAAATCCGATTAAAATGAACTATGAATATTTACAATACTGGATAGAATCTATAGAAGATATAAAACTATTAGAACAATTAATGAAGGAAAATTTATATATGTACCAAAGAACCTACGATATGTTATATCTAGAATATATCATAAATAATATTAAAGAAATATTTAGATTAAAACAACTATCAGAAGAATATTACAATAAATATTATTACATTTTACCATGAATTCAGCACCCCCAAAAAATAATATTAAAAAGATATCAAGATTAAGACACTTAGCAAAAGAATATTATAATAAAATCTTTAAAATAAAATACTCACCTACCACACTACCACCTACCATATTACCACTTCCATGAATTCCTCAACTACCAGTTCCGCCTCGAAAAATGAAATTTTCCAAGTCAAGTTTTCTTCCACTTAGCTGCCGCTGGAAGTCCCTCACTCTTGATGCCGCCGTGCCCACATTTGGATTCACATGGACTACCACCTCTCTATTGACTTGGGCCGTCACGGCTTGAGACAACACTTGAAAAGCCGACCTAACCTCCATATTTGTTATATTCTCAACCAATGGGTCAATCGGAGCTTGAGAAGGAGCATGGGCTTCTAAACCCACATTTTCTTCCTCATTCCGTCTCGCTGCCCTTCTAGTAGTCATATCCTGAAAACCATCGAGTAAGGATTTAGAGAAAGATCTTATAGAGTCAAACTCTATGACACGACTTAGAGAAATGACAAAGTGAGGTTTCCTAAGCATCTAGTAGCCTTTCATTCATAAATATGGTGCGCTTCACACTTATGAACAAGACTCTATTTGACGTGGTTTGAGACATCCTAGAACCATTCTAAACCTTGTGCTCTGATACCAAGTTTGTCATGACCCAGGGGTATCCCCTAGATGTAACAAGGCGTACAAGATCCCGAGAGGCCTCATACAAGCCACTTAACATATCATAACATAAAGTAATAGAAAAAGGCGCGGGAACTTAAAACATTTTCAATACAATCAAAGTCTGTTTATAAAACAAGCGGACGTCTAACATGTAAATCTATCAATTCAATCATAAACAATGATTATCCAACTATTTTGATCAACATTCATCATAACACACAACAATGGAAGAAATCCTAACTCAAATTGGGATTTAGACTTCACAATTGGGGAATCTTAAGGGACTCCATGGGAGAAAGGATCCCATGGATGAAAATCAATCATACCTTAGTCACAAATCCCACCAAAATCTTGAAGATTGGAGACTTGAACTTGACCTAGCTTCAATCTCTTCCTTCTTCTTCCACCTTCTAGAGAGATAATATTTGAGAGAGGGGTTTTGGGGTTTTGAAACAATGACTTGAATGGGTGAATTTAGGGGTAAAAAAATACTTATATAGGTGGTCTAGATTTAGGCAAAATGACACCACATTGATTTAATTAAAACCGGAAAAGACCCATGTGCCCTAAAAATTAACTGCCAGCGACGACCTACGGACCGTCGATCGACCTACGGTCCGTCCTGGTGGTCCATCACTAAGTACAAATTTTTTCGGCCATTGATGGACCCCTGGACCACGGATCGTCGATTGACCTACAATCCGTTGGTCAGGCCATGGTCTTGGTCTGCCTAATTTTCCTGAGGTGCCCAACCACTGACCCTACCTATGGTCTGTGGTCCCAACCACGGTCCATGGGTGGACACCGTCGGTTGGCACCTGCAACTTTTCTAAACCTACAATTTTACCTTTTTTGAATCTGGGGTGTTACATTTTCTCCCCCTTGGGATCATTCGTCCTCAAATGAGATTCTAGGCACATTTCTATACAAAAAGACTCAAGACTAGTAGCCCATCATTCATGCAACTCATCAAAATGCACACAACCAAGGAGGAAGCATCAACTCCAAGCTAAACATACTCAATGCACCATATGGAAGTAGGAACTACATCTATCAACCCAATATGCATGAAATTTCAGATTTCTTGCATTTAAGGAGTAACTACCATATCCAAACTTAAAAGCAATGCTCAAGACAATCTCATGGAGCCTAAATGCAATTTATACACCAAACACATATTCAAGGAGGAAATCTCCACTCCAAGCTAAGGCATGTTCAACAACTCATCTCATGAAGTCCATGGGCAACTCATACTCAATGCACAACAACATAAGGAAAATAAATCATAAAAGCCATTTTCTTTCAGAACTTAAGTTTTATCATGAACATGCAAATTTAAGGAAATCATGGAAACACATAAAACACGCATGACTTCAAACAAGAGCAAACCAAGAGGAACTCATTACCTCAATCTAGAATAGGAGGAAAAAGATGAGGATACTGGGACATCATATCGGCCTCGGCCTCCCAAGTAGCACCCTCAACTAGATGGTTTCTCCATAACACTTTCACGGAAGGAACCTCTTTGTTCCTCAATCTCTTAACTTGTAGGTCTAAGATCTCAACCGGAACTTCTTCATAAGAAATGTTCTCTTTCACTCCCGACCCTTCTATGAGAATTATGGATGTTGGATCTCCAACACATTTTTTCAACATAGAGACATGGAAAGTCGGATGCACCGACGCCAACTCATTTGGCAAATCAAGCTCATATGCAACCTTACCAACACGTCTCAAAATTTGATACGAGCCTACAAAACAAGGACTAAGTTTCCCTTTATTACCAAACCTCATTACACCCTTCATGAGTGATATTTTCAAGTAAATCCAATCAAGCACATAAAATTCAAGGTCTCTCCTTCTAACATCCACATAAGACTTTTGTCAACTTTGGGTCGTTCTCAACCTCCTCTTTAATGAGTCGAACCTTCTTTATAGCCTCATGAACTAACTCGGGTCCTATCAAGACAATCTCACCCACCTCAAACCATCATATATGAGATCTACACCTCCTACCATAAAGAGCCTCAAACGAAGCCATACAAATACTAGAATGGTAGCTATTATTATATGCAAATTCAATCAAGGGCAAATGGTCATCCCAATCTCCCTCGAAATCAATCATGCAAGCCCTCAACATGTCTTCCAAGCAATGGAGCATGTTAGTCCTGAGGGGTAAACCGGGCCATTTTTAAGTTTAAACGAGCCCAGAGCATGTAAAACTAGATTTTATCGATTTTCGTGTGCTATAGTCCATGGATTTTTGGTGATCTAGGATTATAGATTTTTTTTGGCCGAAATTTTTCATGGACGTCCGTTAAGACCTTATCAATGGAGGCAGTTGGTCCCAAAAGGTAAACCGGCCCATTTTTAAGTTCAAATGAGCCCCAACGCATGTAAAATTATATTTTACAGATTTTCATGTGCTATATATAATCAATGGGTTTTTGGTGATCTGGGATTCTGGATTTGTTTTACCAAAATTTTTCATGGACGTCCGTTAAGACCTTAGCAATGGAGCAAGTTGGTCCCGAGAGGGAAACCGACCCATTTTCAAGTTCAAACGATCCTAGAGCAGGTAAAACCAGATTTTATCGATTTTCATGTGTCATAGTCCATGGATTTTTGGAGATCGGGGATTCCGAATTTGTTTAGTCAAAATTTTTCACGGACATCCGTTAAGACCTTACCAATGGAGCCAGTTCATCTCGAGGGTCAAACCGGCCATTTTTCAATTTCAAACGAGCCCAAAGAAGGTAAAACCAGATTTTATCAATTTTGTGTGTTGTAGTCCATGGATTTTTGGTGATCCAGGATTTCAAATTATTTTTTGCTGAAATTTTACATGGATGTCCGTTAAGACCTTAGAAATGGAACAATTGGTCCCGAGGGGCAAACCAGCCCATTTTCAAGTTCAAACGAGCCCTAGACCAGGTAAAATCAGATTTTACCAATTTTCATGTGCTATAGTCCATGGATTTTTGGTGATCCAAAATTCTGGATTTTTTTGACAAAGTTTTTTCATAGATGTCCTTAAAGACCTTAGCAATAGAGCCAGTTATCCCCGAGCGGCAAACCGGCCCATTTTCAAGTTCAAACGAGCCCAAAGAAGGTATGACCAGATTTTACTGATTTTTGTGTGCAATAGTCCATGGATTTTTGGTGATCAAGTATTTCAAAAAAATTTGTCGAAATTTTTCATGGACGTCCGTTAAGACCTTAATGGAGCCAGTTGGTCCCGAGGGGCAAACCTACCCATATTCAAGTTCAAACGAGCCTAAGTAGGTAAAACCAAATTTTACCATTTTTCGTGTGCAATATAGTCCATGGATTTTTGGTGATTCAGGATTCTAGATTAATTTTGGATGAAATTTTTCATGGACGTCCGTTAAGACCTTAACTATGGAGCCAGTTTGTCCCGAAGGGTAAATTGACCCATTTTCAAGACCAAACAAGTCGTATAGCAGGTAAACCCAAATTTTACCAATTTTCGTATGTCATAGTCCATGGATTTTTGGTGATCCAGGATTCTGGATTTTTTTAGCCGAAATCTTTCATAGACGTCCGTTAAAACCTTTCCAATGAAACCAATTGGTCTCGAGGGGCAAAACGACCCATTTTCAAGCTCATACGAGCTCCAATGAAGTAAAACCAGATTTTATTAATTTTGTGTGCTATAGTCCATGAATTTTTGGTAATTCGGGATTTCTCATTTTTTTTGGCCGAAATTTTTAATGGACGTCCGTTAACACCTTATCAATGGAGTTAGTTGGTCCTGAGGGGTAAACCAGCCCATTTTCAAGTTAAAAAGAGCCCTAAAGCAGGTAAAACCTGAATTTACCAATTTTCGTGTGCTTATAGTCTATAGATTTTGGTGATTCGGGATTCCAGATATATTTTGGCTGGAATTTTTCATGGATGTTCGTTAACACCTTATCAGTGGAGCCAGTTGGTCCCGAGGGGAAAATCAACCCATTTTTAAGTTCAAACAAGCCCTAGAGCAGATAAAACTAGAATTTATCAATTTTCGTGTGCTATATTCCATGAATTTCTGGATCGGATTTTTGTTATCTAGAAATCCATATTTTTTTCTCGAAATTTTTCGTGGACGTTTGTTAAAACCTTAGTAATGGAGCCAGTTGCACCAGAGGGCCAAATAGGACCATTATCAAGTTCAAACGAGCCAAAGCAGGTAATACCAGATTTTAACGATTTTCGTGTGCTATAGTACAGGGATTTTTGGTGATCCGGGATTCCACAATTTTTTGGCCGAAATTTTTTATGCACGTTCATTAAAACCTTAGAAATGTAGACAGTTTGTCCCAAGGGGCAAATAATCCCATTTTTAAGTTCAAACGGGCCCTAGAGCAGGTAAAGCCAAAATTTACCAATTTTCGTGTGCTATTATTAGTCTATGGATTTTTGGTGATTCGATATTTCAAATTTTTTTGACCAAAATTTTTCATGGACATCCATTAAAACCTTAGCAATGGAGCCAGTTGGTTATAAGGGGGTAAATCGATCCATTTTCAAGTTCAAACAAGTCCAGAGCAGGTAAAACAAGATTTTACCGATTTTCGTGTGTTAGTCCATGGATTTTTGGTGATCTCGAATTCCAGATTTTTTTTGGCTGATTTTTTTTCGTGGACGTCTATTAAAACCTTAGCAATGGATCCAATTAGTTTCGAGGGGTAAACAGACCCATTTTCAAGTTCAAACGAGTCGTAGAGCATGTAAAACTAGATTTTACCAATTTCTGTGTGCTATAGTCCATGAAGTGGTGATTCGGGATTTCATATTTTTTTTGTTGAAATTTTTCACAGACATGCGTTAAAACTTTAGAAATGGAGCAAGTTGGTCCTGAGGGGAAAAAGGACCCATTTTCAAGTTCAAACGAGCCCTATAACAAGTAAACCACATTTTACTGATTTTCGCGTGCTACAGTATAAAGATTTTTGGTTATTCGGGATTTTGGAATTTGAATTTTTTTGGCAGGAATTTTTCATGGACGTCCGTTAATACCTTAGCAATGGAGCCAGTTGGTCCCGAGGGGAATAACGACCCATTTTAAAGCTTAAACGAACCTTAGAGCACGTAAAGCCAGATTTTACCGACTTTCATGTACAATAATACATGGATTTTTGGTGATCTGGGATTCCAGATTTTTTTTAGCAGAATTTTTTTAATGGACGTCCTTAAGACCTTAGCAATGGAGCAAGTTGGTCTCGAGGAAACCAACCCATTTTCAAGTATAAACGACCCCTAGAGCAGGTAAAACTAGATTTTACCAATTTTTGTGTGCTATAGTCTATAAAATTTTTGGTAATCGAAAATTCCAGATTTTTTTGGGAGAAAGTTTATATGGACGTCCGTTAAGACCTTAGCAATAGAGCCAGTTGGTCTGGAGGCACAAACCGGTCCATTTTCAAGTTCAAACGAGCCCAGAGCAGGTAAAACCAGATTTTACCAATTTTCGTATGCTATAGACATTGGATTTTTGATGATTCAGGATTCCGAATTTTTTTTGGCCAAAATTTTTCATGGACGTCAGTTAAGACTTAAGCAATGGAGCAAGTTGGTCCCGCGGGGCAAACCAGCCTATTTTTAATTTCAAACGATCCCAGAGCAGGTAAAAGCAGATTTTACCAATTTTCGTGTGCTATACTTTATGGATTTTTGGTGATTTGGGATTTCAAATTTTTTTTGAGAGATATTTTTGATGGACGTCTGATACGACCTTAGCAATGGAGCTAATTGGCCTCGAAGGGCAAACCGATCCATTTTCAAGTTCAAACTAGCCCAGAGCAGGTAAAACCAGATTTTACCAATTTTCGTGTGCTATTGTCCATGGATTTTTGGTGATTCGAAATTTTGGATTTTTTTGGCTGAAAGTTTTCATGGACGTCGTTTAAATCCTTAGAAATAGAGCTAGTTGGTCCCAATGGGTAAACCGGCCCATTTTCAAGTTTAAACGAGCCTCAGGTAAAACCAAATTTTACCGATTTTTATGTACAATAATCCATGGAGTTTTGGTGATCCGGGATTCCAAATTTTTTTTGCCAAAATTTTTTATGGACGTCCATCAAGACTTTAGTAATGGAG
Organism: Solanum gracilifrons; assembly: GCA_029582605.1. Classification (NCBI taxonomy): domain Eukaryota; kingdom Viridiplantae; phylum Streptophyta; class Magnoliopsida; order Solanales; family Solanaceae; genus Solanum; species Solanum gracilifrons. The sequence continues at coordinate 8,405 of JAJOOH010040236.1, forward strand.
CCAGTTTGTCCTGAGGGGCAAACCGACTCATTTTCAAGTTCAAACGAGCCTTATAGAAAGTAAAACCACATGTTATCGATTTTCGTGTGCTATAGTATATGAATTTTTTGTGATACGAGATTTTGGATATTTTTGGCTGAAATTTTTAATGGACGTCCGTGAAGACCTTAGCAATGGAGCCACTTGGTCCTAAGGGGAAAATCGACCCATTTTAAAGTTTAAACGAGCCTTGGAACACGTAAAGCCAGGTTTTACAGACTTTCATGAACAATAATCCATGGATTTTTGGCGATTCGGGAGTCGAGAGTTATTTTTGCCAAAGATTTTCATGGACGTCCGTCAAGACCTTAGCAATGGAGCCAGTTGATCTCAAGGGGAAAATCGGCCCATTTTCAAGTTCAAACGAGCCCCACAGCAGGTAAAACCAGATCTTACAGATTTTTGTGTGCTGTAGTCCATTGATTTTTAGAGATCCAAGATTTCAGATTTTTTTGGCTAAAATTTTTCATGGACGTCCGTTAAGACTTTAGCAATGGAGTCAGTTGGTCCCGATGGGCAAACCGGTCCATTTTTAAGTTCAAACAAGCTGTATAGCAGGTAAAACCAGATTTTACGAATTTTTGTGTGCTATAGACCGGGGAGTTTTGGTGATCCGGCATTTCAGATTTTTTTGACTGAAATTTTTCGTGGGCGTCTGTTAAGACCTTAATAATGGAACCAATTTGTCTCGAGGGGCAAATTGGCCCGTTTTCAAGTTTAAACGAGCCTCAGAGCGGGTAAAACAAGATTTTACCGATTTTCATGTATAATAATCCATGGATTTTTGGCGATTCGGGATTCCAGATTTTTTAGCCGAAATTTTTCATGGACGTCAGTTAAGACCTTAGGAATGGAGCAAGTTGATCCCGAGGAAACCATCCCATTTTCAAGTATAAACAAGCCCCAGATCAGATAAACCTAGATTTTACCAATTTTCGTGTGCTATAGTCAATGAATTTTTTGTGATCCGGGATTTCGAATTTTTTTCGCCAAAATTTTTCATGGACGTCTGTTAAGACCTTAGACATAGAGCGAGTTGGTCCTGCGTGGTAAACCAGCCTATTTTCAAGTTCAAACAAGCCTAGAGCAGGTAAAACCAGATTTTACCGATTTTCGTGTGCTATACTCTATGGATTTTTGGTGATCCGAGATTTCAAATTTTTTTACCAAAATTTTTCATGGAGGTCCGTTATGACATTAGAAAGGAAGCGAGTTGGTCTCGAGAGGAAAATCGATCCATTTTTCATGTTCAAACGAGCCTAGAGATGAATAAACCAGATTTTATCGATTTTCGTATGCTATAGTCCATGGATTTTTTATGATCTGAGATTTCAGATTTTTTACCGAAATTTTTCATGGACGTCCGTTAAGACCTTATCAATGGAGCAAGTTGGTCCGTAGGGAAAAACCAACCCATTTTTAAGTTTAAACGAGCCTCAGAGCAGGTAAAACTAAATTTTACCGATTTTCATATACAATAATCCATGGATTTTTGGTGACCCGAGATTGCAGATTTTTTTTAATAGAAATTTTTCATAGACGTTCGTTAAGACCTTAACAATGAAGCAAGTTGGTTCCGAGGAAACCAACTTATTTTCAAGTATAAACGAGCCACAGAGCAGCTAAAACTAAATTTTATTGATTTTCGTGTGCTATACTCAGTGAATTTTTGGTGATCCGAGATTTCAAAAAAAAATTGACCGAATATTTTCATAGACGTCTGTTAAGACCATAGCAATGGAGCCAGTTGGTCTCAAGGGGCAAACCGGTCCATTTTCAAGTCAACGAGCCCAGAGCAGTTAAAACTAGACTTTACCAATTTTCGTGTACATAGTCCATGGATTTTTGGAGATCCAGGATTCTAGATTTTTTTGGCTGAAATTTTTCATGGACGTTCGTTAAAACTTTAGCAATGGAGCCAGTTGGTCCCAAGGGGCAAAACGACCCATTTTCATGTTCAAACGAGCCTAGAGCAGGTAAAACCAGATTTTACCGATTTTCGTGTGCTATGTCTATAGATTTTTGGCGATTCGGGATTCTCATTTTTTTTTAATTGAACTATTGGGCGTCCGTTAAGACCTTTGCAATGGAGCAAGTTGGTTCCGAGGAAACCAACCTATTTTCATGTATAAACGAGCGCAAGAGCAAGTAAAACTAGATTTTACCGATTTTCATGTGCTTTTAGTCTATGCATTTTTGGTGATTCGGGATTCCAGATATTTTTGGCCGAAATGTTTTCATGAACATCCGTTAAGACCATAGCAATGAAGTCAGTTAGTCCGGAAGGGTAAATCGGCCCATTTTCAAGTTCAAACGAGCCCATAGCAGGTAAACCAGATTTTACCAATTTTCGTGTGCTAAGTCAATGAATTTTTTGTGATCCGGGATTTCAGATTTTTTTCTGGACAAAATTTTCATGGACGTCCTTTAAGACTTTAGCAACGGAGCCAGTTGGTCCCATGGGGTAAATCAGCCTATTTTAAAGTTCAAATGAGTCCAGAGCAGGTAAAACCAGCTTTTACCAATTTTCGTGTGCTATACTCTATGGATTTTTGGTGATCCGGAATTTCAGATTTTTTTAACCAAAAATTTTCATGGAGATTCGTTAAGACCTTAGAAATGGAGCGATTTGGTCTCAAGGGGTAAAACGGTCAATTTTTCAAGTTCAAATGAGCCCAGAGTAGATAAAACAGATTTTATCAATTTTTGTGTGCTATAATCCATGAATTTTTTTGTAATCTAGGATTCCAGAGTTTTTGACCAAAATTTTTCATTGACATCCGTTAAGACCTTAGCAATGGAGCAAGTTGGTCTCTAGGGGTAAACCAGCCAATTTCTAAGTTTAAACGAGCTTTAGATCAGGTAAAACAAAATTTTACCGATTTTCATGTACAATAATCCATGGATTTTTGGCGATCCGAGATTCTAGATTTTTTTTAAATAGAAATTTTTTATGGATGTCCGTTAAGACCTTAACAATAGAGCAAGTTGGTCCCGAGGAAACCAACTCATTTTCAAGTATAAACGAGCCCCAGGGTAGGTAAAACCAAATTTTACTGATTTTCGTGTACTATATTCAGTGAATTTTTGGTGATTCGGGATTTCATATTATTTTTTTTCTGAATTTTTTCATGGACGTCTGTTAAGACATTAGCAATGGAGCCAGTTGGTCTCGAGGGAAAAATCGGTTCATTTTCAAGTCAAACGAGCCCAGAGCATGTAAACCAAGATTTTACCAATTTTCGTGTACTATACTCAATGGATTTTTGGAGATCCAGGATTTCAAATTTTTTTGGCTGAAATTTTTCATGGACGTCTGTTAAGACCTTAGCAATGGAGCCAGTTGTCCCGATGGGTAAACCGGCCTATTTTCCAGTTTAAACAAGTCTTAGAGCAGGTAAAACCAGATTTTACCAATTTTCATGTACAATAATAATCCATGGATTTTTGGCGATCCGAGATTCCAAATTTTTTCAGCCGAAATATTTCATGGACGTCGACGTTAAGACCTTAGCAATGGAGTAAGTTGGTTTCGAGGAAACCAACCCATTTTCATGTATAAACAAGCCGAAGAGCAAGTATAAACAAATTTTATCGCTTTTTGTGTGCTAAAAGTCTATGAACTTTTGGTGATCCGAGATTCCAGATTATTTTAGCCGAAATTTTTCATGGACGTCTGTTAAGACCTAAGCAATGGAGCCAGTTGGTCCGGATGGAAAAATCGTCCCATTTTCAAGTTCAAACGAGTCCAGCTACCCTTTCCCCCCACTACTCTATCCCTCCT
>JAJOOH010040238.1:0-10059 GCA_029582605.1 Solanum gracilifrons
ACAATTAATCTGATAATGATGCATTCATAAACTGAGGCATGTATAACTAAATACTGAAATATCTGACCTAGCATGTGTAATTCAAGAACTAAAGAAATACATAGCTAGGGTTCTGAAATTCATGTGATAAACTAAACAATAACATGATAATTTGATTTGGAACATGTTAATAACTAAATCATAATGATCTGCTGTAATTCTAGTTATGATTGATGATTTGACTTAGGTAAGTTCTAGTTATGTTTCTAGGCTTAAACTGATTAAAATATCATGATTTAGGGTTTAAATGACGTATCTTAGGGGTTAAACGAAATAGGACAAGACCAAAAGACCCCTGAATTAACTGCTGCGGAGTGACCTACGGGCCGTAGGTCAATCTACGGTTCGTAGATTGTGTCCGTAAGTCAAGCCTGCTCGACAGGCCTTCACTAAACGAGCTTAACTTTTTACTCGGAGGTCGGAATTTAGCATACTCGGTGACGTTGGAAAGATAATTCAATTATCTATGATATCATAGGTTATGGGACACCTAATTCATTTTGTGCTAAAAGTTATGACCATCTAAAGTTGACTTAACCATAATTTTCATCTAACTGATTGTTGACCCTCACTTACGGTTAGACCTACGGACCGTGCATCGAATGACGGGCCATACTAGTCGACCGTAGTTTGTGTCAGAGGCTGGGTAAGGGAAGTCTCGATCAACGGACACAAACCACAGACCGTGGTCAGATCTACGAACCATGGCTCTGTCCGTGAGCCGGGACTTATCCAATTTTCTGAGCTGGTTTGGGGAGGGGTTGCAGTGGTAAACCATGGACCACCAGCACGGGCCGTGGTTTGACCTACGGTCCTTGGATGGCAACCGTGGGTTGCACCTGCAACTTCTCAAAATCTGTATTTTTGGTCCGTTTCGGATACGTGGTGTTACAGTGAATTTGGCCAAGAATCTACAAGATATCGCAATCCTCACGCTAGAAATCTCTTTCTCCTTCCTTCCTAAGCTTAGAGCAGCTTTCTGAGGGTTTCTAGGGTGTTTTACGACTAATTTAGGTATTTTAGGAAGAAGAAGAAAATAAGATTTCACGTTATTTGCATTCTGTCTCGCCTATCCTGCTCTGGCGCCAAGTTACGCCTCCCTGGCACCGCCGCTCTAGCGGCAACTAGCCCACTCTGGCATGACAATGGCCCAGAATTTCTCGGATTTTTTTTCTCCTAAATATCAACGGTTCGGGTCGTTACATAAGGTTATCTATATGTTGTAATATATGACCTATTTGTGGTAATTTACAACACAAAATTGAGCATATTTTCCAACAAAATAGTAATATGTTGTCATAGATGCACAATAGATTGATATATTAATTGATAAATTAAGTAATTTAATAATTAAAAAAGTTACATTATCATATGTTGCAACATGTAAGTCATATTCCAAAATTGAGCATATGGACCAACACATTGAGCAATATGTTGAGAATTTTGTCTCTTCTGTGTGTTAAATCTCCAACAAAATTATAATATGTTGTCACAGATTCCAAACAACTATATAATAGGAAAAAAATAATAGAATCGATGGAATAGGGAAAGAGAACAGAGCAATAAAATATACATAGATTAATGCACGAAGCAAAAAAAAACTTCATCATCAAAAATTTAACTACATCTAAATCCAATTCTACAAAAACAACTACAATAAAAAATTGATGGAATAGGTTCATTGTCCAAAAGGTGTATGATGCAATAATTTAAGTACAAATTCTAGTTCTAAAGCACAACTACATAATTCACAATGAATGTCATCTTCATCATCACTTCCCTTGGGCTAGTCTTTCTTGAAAAGATTTTGCTCGTGTTGATGAACAGTGCAACAAATGGGTCTTTGTCTCAAAACCTAAGGTTTGACACCCACATTCTACCTAAGACTTTTTGTAAACTATGTTGACATTCCTGGTTTTTTGTGGCTCCGTTTATTTCATGTTGGCAATGAACATTAAGCCTTTTCGCATGAATTCACCGCTCTTGAAGATGGAAATTATGACAAGCGCATAGGATGCACAAATATGGCCTCGTTCTGCCGCTTTAATTATTTCTACTGCATTTGAATCGTTTTTGTTGAAAAAGTCAAACTACAAAAGAAGGAAACATATTTGGAAGGCAGAATACATCAATAAAAATGTGAATACATATGAAAACATTAAAAATTACCATGGTTTTTTTTTCCGTATAAGGCTTCTGAATTCCAAGATTCTCTGCAAATATCAAGGAAAGTAGTAGATTTTTCAAATAACTGTCGATTCACTCGCCATCTTAAATTCATAAAGTTGACCAATGTTACCTTTTGATATACAAAAGGTTTATTACCGATTTGATTAAGGAACCTGCAACTAAAAAATCAAATCAAACGGTTAGAAAATAGTATTTAAAGAGAGGCAAAAATTTATTTATATTACATACCTTAATTTAACACTGATTAAACCTTTGAATGACTCGGAAGCAATTCTCTCAATGATATTAATAAGTAGTCTGCTAGGAAGGGATTCAATGTAGCTACAAAATTTTCGTTTTTCATAATCATTGTTATTTTTTACTCTTGCTGAAGTTGCAGAAATTTCCTCTTATAAGGATTGTGAATAAGTTGCAACTTTTGAAGAAGAGTTGCAACTTTTCAGTTTTTAACATTTTCAAATGTGAAAATGCTTATTAAATGACAGAATTTTGAAAAGGTGTAGAATATGAAGAGTTGTAATTATGTTCCTTTAATGACAGGCTTTCTAAAAAAAGTTGTTTCAATGACAGTGTACGTGATTGATTGTTAACACTTAACATGTAATTAATTAGTCAAGATATCTATAGAATAATTATATGATGCAATAGATGCCTATTTTGTTGGAAAAAATACAATATTCTGTAGTAAGTTATACCACATAATTGACATATGTTGAAACAAATGCAATATTCTGTTGTAAGTTGTAAAACATAATTAACATATGTTGGAACAAATACAATATTCTATTATAAGTTGTAACGCATAATTAACAGATGTTGAAAAAGATGCAATTCTTCATTGTAAGATCTAACACATAATGGACATATGTTGAAATAAATGTAATATTCTTTTGTAACATCTAACACATATTGACATATGTTAGAATAGATGCAATATTCTGTTGGAACTAACACACAGCTGACCTATGTTGAAACAGATGTATAATTATGTTGTAAGAACTAACACAAAATTGACATATGTTGTAACACAGAATTGACATATGTTAAAATCGATGCACAATTATGTTGTAAGTAGTAATACAAAATCGACATATGTTGTAACAGATGCACATTTATGTTTTAAAGATGCATTTTAAAATAAAACACACATTTTATATAAATAACATAAGTTCATTAAAAAATTAAGATAAAATACATCCTCAAATAAAAAGAACATTCATTAAAATTCAACTATAATTATGGAGCATTTCAATTTGGGCATGTAGTTCTTTTATGGCCAAAATCCTTACCTACGGAACACTTATTTTTTCTTGTTGGAAATGATTTACCAACTCCACGCCTTCTCTTATATCTCCTTATTCATGGTTTGCGTGGATCAAAATAAAGATGATGTATTTCTCTCTCTAAGTTATCCAATTGGACAATCCAAGAATCTTCGGGTGGCACCAGGTGAATATTCTCACAATATGCAATTATGTATTTTTCACTAAATAATATGGAGATGAGTACTCATAAATCTGATTTCTAAATTGTGCACCATATTGGGCTCGAAGCGTTGCCATAACATGTGGACAAGGTATTTTGTTCAAGTAAAAATTTCTGCATGTACAAGTTCTTCTTTGTAGATCCACCGTAGCAACATCACTATGATCAATGATACTGAACTTGTGGTTAGCAATTTAATGAGCCAACAACTAGTTGCCCAAGTTGACATACTTTGATATGTCTTTTTCAATTGAAAGAACAAATCTATTTGAAGATTTTACCTACAAATATCCTGTTTATTTCATCAAATAGAGTGACAATGAGAAATTCTCTATCAACATCAAACATAATATTCCCCGACTCAGTAATGTTTGACGTCATAATGTTATATCCACACAATAAAAACAAATTCAATAAATGAAATATAAAATTACAATAAACTCAAACAAGATAGAATAGACAATAAAATACCTATTTTCTGGGTAGAATGCATTGCTCCATGTGTGAAATAGAATATGTTCAAGTGTTTCAGCTGACTTTGATACCAAATCTCTTATTTGATTGAAGTGGTCATTGAACTCTCATCTATCATACACCTTTGCTACTTTATAAAAATAGGATACTACCTTTGAATTGTGATAGTTATTTCGAATAATTTTCCCAAGGTGTCTCATGCGACAACCATAATGACATATAGGGTTGATAGTCGAAACCATCTTCCGAATACTCAGATTCCTATAAGAAATAATGCACAACTCATCAGTATCATCTACATAGCTTCACATCTGTTCAATAAAATATTTATATGAGGCATCACATTTCTCGTCCATAACACAAAAAGTCACTGGAAATATATGATTCTCAGCATCTTGTGCCACTGTCGATAGTAGAACTCCTTCATACTTGCTCCTCATGAATTTCTCATCAACGACAATTACGTTTTTTATTTGTTGAAAATCAATCATCCAAGCGGCATAAGATACAAAATAAATACTTGAATCTCCCATTTTTATCAAGAGACCATGACATCTTGCTTCCTGGATTTGTAATTTCAAGCATATAATGGTACACATTAAGCACAACATACCCATGCTCATGTATTCCCCTAACCAAAGACTTAGCATGCTTCATGCCCTTATAAATCTTTTGATAACTTACCATAATATTCAATTCTATGCGGAGTTGAGTTGAAATGTCTCTCTTGGATTGACCTTTGCTATTGGGAAACCTATTCTCAAAGTATTTACCTATGACTTTTGCCGTGACATACGGATTATGGGGCTTGTAAGATGATATGAACCACATGTATGGTACTTTTCGTAGATTGTAATGACAAATCTATCGCTACTTGTAAATTTCACAGCCCTCAACCACCACTTGCACTCTGGATGTGAACATTTAAAAGAATACACATTACAAAAATTGATCACATTTGTCAGTTTAAAATATTTTTTCAAGAAAACAAATTTCAATGAAGTTACTAGTTCTTCCTTGTTCTTGTATGTTATTTCCTTATAAAAAACTGATTTCATCATCTTGAATATTGCTCACCAGTGGTTGTTGAGAAGAAGTTGGATTGTTAGACTCTTAACTAGGCCTCACTGCTTCTCCCAAATAAACAAGAAAACTAGGCTTATTAGTTATTTTAAAAGGTAGGACCTTCTCATTATGAAAAATGTTGGGAACGCAACTGATGATAAGATCTTTTAATTGACACTTGAGCCGAGAACGATGGATGACTAATTTCACAAAATCATTACACAAATTTCTTTTGACAGTCATTCCTATCAAATGTTTAGTAATACCATCCTTCCAACGCCAAATATATTGATTTTTCTTCCTGATTCATTCACCAAAATAGTCAATCCCTATGAATAATCCCTTCATTTATTGTACCTAAAGAAATTAATTCAAAAAACAGTTAGTACTAATGATAAAATACAACTTTGACATTTGTTGCAACATATGACTATTCAGTTACGACATATAAGTCATATATTGTGAGAGGTAACTCATCTCTTGCAACATGTAAATCATATGTTCCAACATATGACTATTCCGTTGTGACATATAAGTCATACGTTGTGACATATGTATATTATGTTACGATAGATAAATTACATGTTGCAACATGTACAAGTTATCTAGTGCAACCTATGAATATTCTGTTGCAACATGTAAGTCTTATGTTCCAACATATGATTATTCTGCTGCGGCTTATGTCTATTATGTTACGACAGATAAATCACATGTTGCAAGAGGTAAGTCATCTCGTGCAACATGTGACCATTCTGTTGCAACATGTAACTCATATGTTCCAACATGTGCATGTCAAATGTTGCAACATATGAATATTTTGTTGCCACAAATAAATCATATGTTACATGTAAGTCATATGTCGCAACATGTAAGTCATATGTTGTAACATATGACTATTCTGTTGGGAGAGATAAATAATTTGTTGCAATATGTGTAAATTATATGATGCAACACGTGTAAGTTATATGTTATAAAATATGACTATTCTGTTATAATTGATAAATTATATGTTGCAACATACAACTATTCTATTGCGACAACTAAGTCATATGTTCGAAGATGGAAGTTATCTAGTGTAGCATATGACTAGTCTGTTGTAACATATCGATCATATGTTGCAATATATGACTTTTCTGTTGCAACATAAGACTATCATCTGTTCCAATATCTCACTTATTCAACACGAGTCAACAGTTGCAATATATATAACCATCTGTTTGATACATGAATGTTAATTATTGAAAAAGCTACAGGTATACCAAGATGATGAATAGTTAATTTTACTTACCAAACAAAGTGGTGTGTGAACACAATCACTAATGAAGTAATGTCAATTGATATAGAATGAAATCTCATCCACTAATTAGCTAAATCTACTTCAAGAAGAAGAAGATAAGTAGAAGAAGCACAAGTGAGAGTAGCCAATAACAACAATGTATGGACAAGAAGAAAAAAAAGAAGATGAACAGAACATAAAGAAGAAGAAAAAGAGAGCAACCGACGGGGGCGGGTATGGAGATTTGGTAGTTTTTATTTCCCCTTTTGGATCCTTGGCTTCCCTCTATTTTTGGTTCCCACCATTTTTTATTAAATTAGGTTTTAGTCTTTTACCTTTTTACCCCTCATTTAATACAATTAACCAAACTGTCAATTTAAAAACTTGAGGGCAACTCCCACACATGCCTCATAAATTCTTAATCCTTAATTGCAAAATTGTCACCTATACTCAATTAAAATAACTTGTGTCACCACAATTTAATTTTCAAACCTTAATGTCACCTTTAATTCAAAATCCCTTGATTCTGATTTGCCTTAGGCCCCTAATGCTGATACTGTTTCCTTGTTTATCCTTTTATTTCTTCTGCATTTTTCTTTTATGTTTTATGTTTAGCCAATTATATATCCGGCCCCTAAATTTGTCACATGTTTTATTTTAACATCTAAATTTAAATTTATGGTTGAATTTATCAACACACATTTAAAGTTGGTATCACTATTTTTAGACACATAAATTAACAATTGTATCATTTAAATATTTGTAATAGAGTTTAACGAGAAAAAGCTCAAAACAATCATTTATGTTTGGATTAAAATTTAAAATCATCATTATGTTTTTACATGAAGTACTAATAATCTTTCATGTTTGCAATATTGGTGCGCTTTGGATCCTCTCCAAATGTCATTGTAGTGGTTCACGAGGGTAGTTTAAGGGTCGTATATAGTTTTATGGCTCGTGGATAGGCCTCGTGATTAACACTTAGAATTTAGGAATGTTGTCTCAGTGTTCATGGGTTGGATATACGGTATGTGGTTCATTGTATGAGCCGTGGAATGGCTCGTAAAGTGAAGGTCAGAAATGGGGAAAAATACAAAGTCTATAACTCTTTTTCACGAGCCTATTGGATGGCTCATAATAGGGTTTACATATAGTAGTTGGGTCTAATGGTTGCATCCTTCAGAAAGTTGAAATTCTAGAACTAGGGCTATATGGGTGGTCAATACGGGCTGATAAAGGAACTATGGTCTGTACAAAGTTGTTCGTAGTTCAAGTCCTAAAATCAGGGAAATATTCAAGCTCTTATTCTATGAGGAGAAATAACAGGTTATATAAGGAATGATGGGTCGTGAAAGTGGTTTGTGGTTCTTCATAGAAACTTGGACTTTCAGTCAAATGGTTGACAGACGAACATTACGGTCCAAAGAAACATGTATGGACCGTAGAAGGTTTTCGTAGTTACCGTCCATGTCACGCCTCAAATCCCATTAAGATGGACAGGCACCCGATGCCCTAAAGGCCCGAGAGAACCAACACGTAACCTGTGCTTACTATGCATATAACTATGACAATCTTGTGACAAGTTCATCTAGGAAGCAGCACTACGAACCAACATAAGTAGATCCAAAACTTATACACAAGACTTGGCCGTTGAGGCCACAACCTGTTAAGATGCAACTGAACCATATACATAAGTCTACAAAGCCTCTATAGATAGAAAATCTTAGAGTAGGTTGGGACAGACCCTGCCTTACCCTTAACTACGATACAATACAAAAATGAATCTACCAAGGACTCAGTAAAGCTCCGAATCAACCTGGAGCTCACCAAAAGTAGCTGAGTGTCGTATGCTTCTGTTGAGGAGGTCTACCAGCTGGAGTACCTGCAGCATGAAATGCAGCGTTCCCCGCGAGGAACGTCAGTATGAAAAAATGTACTGAATATGTAAGGCAATAACATATATAAAATAAGATTTCTAATGAAACCAAGTATCAATATATGTGTGCATAATTCAGAACAGAAGACCACCTTTGTTAACTCTTGTGGGATCGTGTATGTTACATTCTTGTCTTTACCTTTCTATGTGTTATGATCTTTATAAGGCATATGATACGAATGACTAGCTGATCAGTGGTAGAAGAGGATGACCCATGCTAGGCATTTTAACCCCTGGGATGCGGTCATCATAATTACACAAATTGGGATCGGCCCTTGCTAGGCTTTCACCCCTGAGCTGCCACCCTTCTATACCAATTGGGTTCGGCCCATGCTAGGCTTTCGCCCCTGAGCTACCACCCTTAATTATACAAATTGCTTCACTTAGATTCTTTAATCTTTGAGATTGTTGTTTTGGTGGTAATAATCAATTTTGATATTTGGAACTCCGGGCCAATAGTAGAAGACATGAAAACAATACTTCAAGGCAGTAACAATGACATAAGGAACTATGTAACATCAATGCATTACTTGTGAGCTTAAATGACACAATTGACTTCAACTGACTAAGAGGAGGATTCACCAAACTTACTTTTGCAAATACCATTTATATACCAGCACATAGGAGGATAATTACACAAGTATAGAGTAGTAAACATATAATGAAGCAATTCTATACACTAAGGAGAGGGGGAAATATTGTTAGCTATTTGGAGATCGTACGCTGCCACTATGTTTCCTTTACTAGGAATAGAACATAGGAAATACACTTATTGATATTAATCGCAAGTATCAGTTTTCATGCCAAGGAATATGGAATCGAATAGCCCTATATACCTTATTTTCTGACCAATACAACTGTCACGAGTCAGTCTCCCTTCTTGAGTGCTAATCTGCAATATAAGCCATGATTAAGCTGATGTTAGCAGCTAATCACATTAAGGCCCTCAAAAAAATAGTAGCTAAACACTTGACGGAAAGTAGGTATATACATTCCTTACACAAATGGTGAACCACCACACCCTTCTTTTATACATTAATACAACTTCATGCATCCTTTGGCAAGAGACCCAAATTGCCCCTAACAACAATATACATAAGGCAGCCACTATCAATCCCTAAAAATATTTCAGCATAATAGGAGAATATTGACTCAAAGATTTATCACCATCCATTAGTTCTTGATAGATATATACAAAATTCTCCAATCCAAACCTGTATTTAAAGAGAGGTAAGATTGGGCAGTAGTCTTACCTTAGTTTTTGAAAATTTATCCTCTAAACTTGTACTTCAAGAACTGAAACTCTCCTTCAAACTTTTACTTGAAAATTGGGACAATACTCAAGAACCCAAAGGTGTTTTAGGACTGCTGATTGAAGCCAAGAGAGACCAAGAGAGAAACTTAAGAAATCTGAAAATTTTGCAAGTTAAAAATGGAGCAAAAGATCTGATCTTTATGTCACGACCCGATTTCTCAAGTCATGATGGCACCTACTATAACCCACCAGTAGGTAAGCCAACCCGTAACCCGGAACAACAAGTAATGGGTCTGAGGGTAGAAACTAAACAAGAGTAGGCAAATAACAATATAAACA
>JAJOOH010040239.1:0-15787 GCA_029582605.1 Solanum gracilifrons
GTCATCTGCTGAAGAATAATGTTAGCAATCGCATTAAATATATAATGTTAGAGCTTCAGAGATGAAGCAGTTTTCCCATTGTTCTTCCCATAACCCCCCCCCCCCCCCCACCCATAGGGTCTTACAAGGACATCTTGCAGGATGCAATTTTTTCTGTGGTTGAGACTTACAGAGAAAAACAATGGGAAGACCTTATTTAGTCCTACGAGTGGCAGTTTATAGATGCGCGTTTCATCATCTGCGATAAACTTCCTCTTTACGTCTCTTGTTGCAAAGCTCAATCCAATGCACAGATGAAAAGTGGATCTGTGATGTAGTCTTTCTTACACCTACTTTTGAATTTACTTGCAGCCAATACCAAGTTAACGTGAGCAAGTCTTTAATAGTACATCTTGCTCACAAGTTTGGAGAACTTCACGTCATACGTTTGAACGTACATCATTGGAAATCAATGCATGTTGGGGATTTACTTCTCCACTTTTTTGAGTGTATTACAGAAGGTAATTAATTATCCAGACGTGTTTCTTCAAAAAACATGATATCTAAAATATTATACTAATAGCACGGGATACCGTCACCAGCATTTGTAAGGTGCAATCAAATATCACAAAGAGAAAAATTAACAATCAGTCAGAAATACTCTTTAAGAGTTACATTTGTATTCTGGAAATGAAACGAATTACATAAAAGAATATTAAGATTCTAAAACACTATTATCTAGGACATTGCAGCGCAATAAATTTAGGCATCTGTTGGCGTACATGAGCAGATAGCTGTGGGAAATCATCTCTTGCATTCTTCTCACAATGATCCACTTCTCCATGTATCCGCCAAATGATTCTATAGTGTCAGGATGGTGAAGCTTGGGACCAATTCAAAGGAGTTGTGCTGCACCGCTGCTACAACTCAATGACAAACTGACACCATTGATATTCGTTTTCTCAATCTTCATTATCAGAATCACCAAATTTTATTTTGGTGGCCTTTGGAGCATTTGCATCAATTTCTCTAAAATGAGCACCATAGAGCTTGGACTCCTGTAAATTGCAACTCAACAATGTAACAAAGAACATGTGCAGCGATAGAAAACTAGCATGCGGTAGTAAGGGAAGGGTGGAGAAACAAGATTCAGTTGACAATTACTAACAGAAAGGCATGTGTAGATCTATTCATCAGTCTCAATCAAACAAATTATGCCAGCAAGAAAATAGGCGATCACAAAGTATAACTTTTGTAATAATACATTGTTGGTTTTCCATCTTCTGGATATCCAAATTGTTATTGTAATCGGGTTGCAAAATTATCCCAGGAAAACACAACTCCTTAGGCTCGGTCTCACTCAATTTTTACCAGCCCATTTATAAACTCGGCGATTTTGACCCTCCCAATTTGGTCCATCCAATAATTGGGTTGATATGTAGGTGTTAGTTGATCAATGAGGAATCTTGTCAAAAGTGTTTTTTTAAAACAAAAAAATTATTATGTTCGATACATTGTATATTAGCCAAATAGCCATAATAAAGACAAATTTTGTTAGGTACATAAACAAATAGACTAAAAATTTAGTAAGAAATAGGCGGATTGGGTCAAGATTCGTTTAGTCCCTTTCAGCCCAAGTCACTTTTGTACGGGTTAATGGAGATGGTTTATAGCCCATTCCTGCCCAACTCATTTCAGCCCATGTAAATTTTGGGCAGTTCACATTTACTAACAACTCATTTTGACCCATTCATTTGACACCCCTATCCATAGATACTATGTTGTTAAGACTATGCACAAGCAGCTGATAATAACATTCTGGGCTTCCTGCCCAAGAACATAAAACACGACATGATTCTTTGTATTCTTAGTTTGGAGCAAGCCAACATAAGATCCTTCTTTTTTTAATAGATTCTACTTACAATGCAAGCATGACATGTAAACACAAATACAGCTACTAGGATATCAAGAACTAGGCAAATCCTTGTGTCAGTTGTGTGAGGAACAATAATTTCTTCCAAAATGAGATACTGAAATTTAGGAGACTATAAGAGCCCATTTGGATTGGCTTAAAAAAAGTAGCTTTTACGTCAAAAATAAAAGTCGAACTAAAATGACTTTTAAGTCAAAAAATAAAAAGTAGGGGGAGACCTATTTTTGGTTTTTAAGTCATTTTAAACTTATTTTAAGTTATTTTTAACCTTGCCAAACACTTTCTAACTTACTTTAAGCCATTTTTGACTACTTTTGCCAACTTTTAAGCCAATCCAAACACCATCTAATACATTTGCATTTCAAATCATACGCAATAGCCAATATGCAAACAAAAAGCTTACCTTTTTCTTTACATGGGTTCCAAAGTTGAGAAGGGCAGCTGGAACAGTCTGTCCAGCTTCTCTGAGGACATTTATCAACTCCCCAGAAAGTCCCTGTGATAGACAGGCTCAATGTAAGAATCAATCTAGCAAAGCACTGAAACAATAGTACAAGAAAAATAAAAGTGAAATTTCTATTGTAAGGATCAGTCAAACAGTACCTTGTTATCCTTGGTGAAAAATGTATGAGCTACACCTTTTTTACCAGCCCTTCCAGTTCTTCCAATTCTATGAACATAATCCTCTGTTGTCAAAGGGAAACTATAATTTATCACAACTTCAACATCAGGTATATCAAGCCCTCGAGCAGCTACATCAGTAGCTATCTGCAGAAGCATAAACAATTATGTTAATGAGGCTTTAGCATGTTTCAGCACGCACGAAAGAAAACTGCGCAAACACAGCAAGATCATTCATGAACAGTCTATCCAAATTCAACCGGAAGTCACAACACAATTCCCATCCAGCACCAGAGCAACACAAATAGAAGTCACAGAAAGTATGGGAAATAGATCTTGCAGGAATGAGGAAGAACCGAAGAAGCAAAATCTGGCAAAACATTTTGATGGGGAAAAAGAGTAAGCATCCTATTATTCTTGGACGGAAGAGGATTGGCTAGAAATCAGAACTTCAAAAATACAGATCAGGTTTTAGTCAAAGAGTAAACTGATGTAAATTAGGATGATAAAACAAAATCAAAAATATAGCAATATCAGTGGTTTTAGTCCAAGAGTATAAAAACACATCTGAGGTTCTTCTTTACTTAATTAATAAAGCACATTTTCTTTGGTTCTTATATACTTGATTAGTTGGCCTTATATGGTTTGCATCTTCTTGAGATTCTATCCTGTTAGTTCTACCTATCAAATAAACATCACTGGAAGTGGAAACAAAGATGATAATAAGAAAACAGTGTGTACCAGTAGAGGACAGCTTCCATCCTTAAAGAGTGACAGGGCCTTAGTACGAGCATGTTGTTGCTTGTCACCACTAATGGAGACAGCTTTCCAACCCCTGAGGCAAAGACACTTTAAACATTACAAAATGTAAACCAGATATGATACACAATACAATGAGCACAGTGCATACTACATGTACCAATGTTGCCAGGGTCAAATTAGTTGGAACATGTATTACACTATTATCAGCAAGTAAATAGAAGCTAGACATAGGAATCTAATGTTTTCTTCACAACTAAACAGAAGAGTCAATAGAATTACCTTTTCTGTAGCATCATTTCAACACGAGATGCTTCCTTCTTGTATAAAACAAAAACCAATACTCTATTCCTGTTCAAAGTTTGCAACCTCTTGTAAGCATCCATTATAAAGAGAGTCCAAAAAATCAAATACCAAGGTTAAATGCCAAAACAGGATACAAATAATGTAAACATTATCCCCAATAACTGATGATTGAGGAATGTCTAAAACCATTGCCACGAAGAACAACTGTGCTAGACAATGGATAAGGAACTAAAGAAGAATGATACAACAACGGAAATCTGCTGGGGAAGTAAAATGAACTCATCCACAATATGATTTTTGAAAAGAAAAAAGGAAGAGGAGATAATAGTGTGTGTGTGTGACAGGGAGAGAGAGAGAATGCACTTCCCCCATGCCCCATGGTTCGATAAACATACTACCTCCTCGTAGAAAAATGGAATCACTACTTTTAGACTACCCCTCACTTGGTCAACCATCTAAATAAACATAGGGGGACACCAGACAACTGTGTTTAGACAACATTAAGCACCAATAGAAATTAGCAACCACACATGGGCAGAATAATCATTTCACACTTTTTATGAGAAAGGTAAGTTAATATTGAACACAGGCACAAAGGCAGTGCTGGTCTAGTCTTTTTGCACTTAAGTCACTTTAGAGTGATTTTAAAATAAAGAGAACTGTTCTAGTTGACTTAACAGGAAGGAAGCAATCCATTCAATTCCTACAAGTACAAGAGAATTACAAGCCTACTTTGTACACAGGGAGGCAAGCAGGAAATTAAAACTACAGGCAAAGACCTAATACATGAATATCATTATTCATATACTATAATATAGGAGGATTTATGGATGTCAGCAAGAGACAACGAACGCAGGCTTGAGAGCATGAAATGAGATTAGAAATGTGTTGGCAGAAATTTCTGTTAAGATACCTTCTAGACTTGTGGTATTTTTCCAGCAAACATTGTAAACGCTCATCCCGTGCTCGATCTTCCAAGACCTACAATGTAAAAGGAAGTGGACAGGCAATTCAGTAGGAAGAAATGGAGATGAACGTGTAAGTCTTCTCCTATTTTCTCTTTGAATTTTAGTTTTGGCTCTCTGTTGATCGATTGGGAGGCAACAATATGCTGATCATATGAAAGAGCTGGAAAGAAAAATGCATATCTCATAAGCCCTTAGAATTTCTACAACGCAATTTACCTCAACAATTTGCATGACATCGTGGTTGGCAGCCAAATCTTCTGAACCTACAACTACCTGAACAGACTTCAGTTTTAAGCCAGGAAAGGAACCACAACAAATTTGAGAATATATTCTGAATGGTAAATGAGACCTTGATTGGATTGGGATCCATGAACTCTTGAGCTAATTGATGAACTTCCGGAGGCCATGTAGCACTGAACATAACCATCTGCCGAACTGCACAATTTGATGGGACTTGAATGGTGGACACAAAAAAATGCGTGTACACAAAATTTAAACTTCATCTAGCTATATCTGAAGTGCAAAAAACAAGGAACAAAGTCCTACCATGTAAAGCGGGAGGATGAGGATATGAATCAAAACACTACAAGGCTTGAAATATTTACAAGATTCAAATTTTTATAAAAAACTTTTTTGGTATTACATATATACTGAAAAAATGAAACAAAAAACAAACTTTAACATATGGATGTACATCATTTACAAAAAGGATCGAAAATGAAACTACAAAATGTCTCATTGGGACATATATATTTTTATTGAGGGAAAAAATGGTACTTGGAGATAATACAATAAGCTGTGAAAGACACTCAGATCCAAACATTTCATTAAAAAGAAAAAGACATTAAGCAGGCTAAATCTATATAATGAGATGTCCATCAAAGCTCCAGCTCTAAGAATTCAAGTGATGGAACCAAATGTAGAGAGCAATATTCATACCAGAGCATGTTTGGCTCAATATGGCACGGACCGCTGGTTCAAAACCTAAATCAAGCATGCGATCAGCTTCATCTAGCACCTATAGCAATATTAGTAACATCAGTCAAGGGTAAAGGAGCATGACAGTTGATGTGTACTCCATTCATATTAAGTTCATACTACATAGGGGGGAAAATCAAATCATATTTAAGAAGTTATCTCATGATCATGTCAGGGAAATTAAGAGAAATAGAAACAGTTCTATTTCTTAATTTCTGATCACATTACAAAAAATAAAGGATAATACAATCTATATGTTTTCTTCTGTCACATAACAATAATAATCACCCTATCATGGCAACTTTGAAATATTTATTACATGGAGCTAATTTGAAGGCTCTTATTCAAGTGCCATTTTGTCTCTGAATAAGCTGAAAATAAAGGAAATTGGTGTAGTTTATGATAATCCAGAATAAAAAATGGCAAAGCTTGGGCCATGAGAAGCATGTTATTTGTAAGTTCTACAACAGCTAAGCTACAGAAATATGTACATCTGTAAATTTTCTAGCATCAACCACCAAGACATTCCAGTAACCCTAGGATAAACTCCGCAAACAGTCAAGTGCTAGTTCAAAGATGCTAAATAGAATGTTAACAACAAAAGGTGATTATCGGGCATATTTTCAGCCTGTATTTCAAACAAGACCTACATTTTAAATACCTCACAAAGTTCATGTTCAGCAACTTGAGATTACTCGAAAAAAAAAAAAAAGGGAAAATACTACTCCTAAAACTTAATAATAAAATAAAATCAAAAAGTACTTACACAAATTAGATGACCAAAAATGCAGAACAAAAGCATCCAAACTATCTACACTAGTTGACCAAACAAACTTTCATGGCATCATGCTTACTCAGACTTCATCAAAGATCCAAAAAGTCCAAACATAAATGAAGGCCATAAAAGCACTCACCACAAAAGAAACCTCTTTTAAATTGCAAGCTCCCATTTCCATCAGATCTTGCAAACGACCAGGGGTTCCAATAACAATATCCTGCAAGCAGAGGATATATCTGAGGTACCGACACGAAACTCTGACTTAAAGTATGACATGTGTGAAGCACGTGTAACATCCATTAAAAAGTCTAAGAAAGCAAGCAACCATAAAACCTTAAATCAACTTAGATATTAATTATATGATACTGAAAAAATCATCATCCAAGACTCATTGCAATAATAAATTCAGAACGAGTAAATAAAAAAGAATCTTAGAAAAAATCATCATTCAAGACTCATTGCAATAAAAAATTCAGAAAGAGTAAAATCAAAGAATCTTACCACGCCAGATCTAAGAGAAGCCTTTTGATGGTGCTTATCAACTCCGCCATATAGACAAACTGACTGCACACCAGTAGGCTTCCCAGCCTCACAAAGAACATCTGATATCTATTATAAAAGAGAAAATTATCAATAAAGTATAAAATCTGCATTGGCATTTTGTATTTGAGAACACAAGGCAAAACATGCATATTGATTTAATAAAAGAAAGCATAAGGCAGGAGTTAGAAGACATTCTGGGCAGATACTACAAGACAGCAAGAACTAAAACTCACATAAACTAGCCTTTTACAATTTATTATGCACAGTATAAGGTTGTATCTTGGTAAATGGGACCAGATGGATTTTTCCCTGCTCTTAGAAGTTAGAGCAATAGAAAAGCAATAAAACTGTCTTCAGATATAGTTTTCTTACTTTTCTATTTCTCTTTGAAGCAATGAATATCAGGTGTAAACATAAATTACGCTAAGAGACACAATTTCTATGTGACAAGGTACCCAACATCCGACAGTAGGCAGATTTACTAGGATGCAATGTGGGACTATTACCAACTAAATATTTAGGTATACCCTTTGGATGTCAATCACAGAGAATACTAGGAAGGAATGACTGAAAAGTGAGAAAAGAGACTAACAAATGTACTTGTCCTTGGGATGAAGGTTCTAATCAACAGTGTTTTGGATGCACCCCCTACTTAAACTATGTCTCTATTTCAATACCTAACAAGATGCATAAAAGAAGCAACAAATTAAACAGGAATATTCAGTGGCAAGGAAACAACTAAGAAGTCTTTCATTTAGGTTATGCAGGAAACAGTGATCACCAGGAAGAAGCAAGGAGGCTTGGAAGTCAATAATCTAAGGGCACACAACGTTCTCCTCCTGAACTGGCTATGAAGACTTTGCAATGAGGAGGAGGCACTGAACACATGTGATTATAGAGAAGTATAAGATGGAAAATTCTTGGAACGCATGAACACCAATGCATTCGTACGCAATTGGGAACTGAATATATTCTAAGAACACACTCACATTATAATAAGTGGTGATAGAAAAACTTTATTTTGGAAAGAAAGATGGTCAGGACATACACTCCTAACGATTAGTTTCCTATCATTCCCTCCAAAGTAAATAACCATGATGCCACAGAAAACGATTACTAGTCTACTCAAGGATGGAAACAAGCAATAACACATTCATTTGCCTTTTACCATGCTAAATTTTAAAAAGAACTACGAAGTTCAAGCTTTGATGAGTGACAACATTATTCAGTAAGTGAAGCATTAGTTCAAGTGAAATCACACAACAGAATCAGTAAAAATACCAATAATGCAAGAAAGCAAACAATTTTAAACAATCCAGGTGTAGATTTGAAGAATTACTTGTTGAGCTAACTCCCTTGTAGGCGAAAGTACAAGGCAAACAGGATTCTTAGACTTTTTACTCTTCCGCTTACTCGTGATGTGCATTATAGCCGGAATACCAAAAGCCAACGTCTTACCTGATCATACCAAAATATAATAAAACTAAAAAAACCGCAAACCATAACCCACTATTGCACTAAAAAAACTCAATTCAAATGTTATACCTGATCCAGTTCTAGCTATCCCAATGAAATCACGTCCATCTAAAAGAAAAGGCCAGGAATGAGATTGAATTGGTGATGGTTTCTCAAAATTCTTACAACATTCCAACACCTCACTTGGAAGCCCTGCATCCACAAACTTTTCTAAAGCTTTGTACTTTGACTCATTAGCACCCTTACCAGTAACCACCACATTTGTACTACTTTCTTTAACCACCCCATTAACAACACTAACATCAGACCCATCAGACCCATCATCCAAATTCCCTTCCTTTACCTTACTCTTCTTCTCCTTCTTCGACTTCTTCTTTTCAGATAACTCAGCTGACCCATCAAATATTTCAGTATTTCCATTCGACCCATCAAGAGTTTCAGTGTTCCCATTAGACCCTTCTTCTTCTTGCTTCTGTTTCTGCTTCTTCTTCTTCTTTTTCTCTTTTTGGGATTCTACAACAACTTCTTCAACCTCAGGGTCTTCGAGCTTTCTCTTCTGTTTCTTGTGAGATTTGGATTCATTGTTTGCTGAATTTGTGAGGGTTTGAGGTTCGTCATCTAACTGCTTTGCTACCATGGCTGCTCAAATCTATGGCGAAATCGCAAAACCCTAAGGTTTAAGGAAACAAATGGATGTTGTATTTATAGAAGTTCGCTATTTACAATTTTCCCCAAACTAACCTCTGTTTTTAGTGAAATTACAATGAGAAAATAATCAAAATGGTCCCTTAGGATTGGGTTTGGTTCATTATGTTCCTTGATGTTTATAGGTTAACAGATATGGTCCTTCTTCACTTTTTTTTATCATGCAAAATACATGTTATATTCTTCAAATCAAATTCTTGTAACACAATCTAAAAAATAATAATCTTATGCAAGGGAAAAATATATTGAAATTTTGAAATCATTCTTTCATTGCAATTTAACTTACAATTATTATTTTATAGAATAAGAGGCTTATAAAACACATTGTTTATGAACGACGTGTGCATTTAAGTTAGACATAATACATAAACATGACTCTTGATAATTATAATCCTAAACTTTGATAGTGCACAAGTAGGCACTTTAACTATCACAAATTTCAACAATTAAACATTCGAATATCACAGCAAAGTGCGTGATATATACAAATGCTTTTATGTGGCTGTCAACTAATTTTATTTTTTTAGCAGATAAAGAAGAGAACAATACTTGCTATTATAACTTGTCTACAAAAACAGAAAAGAAAAGAAGACATAAAACTTTAATCCCTATGCTCTTGAAGCAGCCCTTATTTCTTTCTTAGAATATATCAACATGTTGAATCTTGAGAGACAACAGCACAAGCTTTTGAAGAATCAACAACTAATACTCCAGTTTGAGTACTGTCTTGTAAATTCTCAACGCGTAAGTCTCAGGTAAAGCTGCAAACGTTGAATCGATTAAGCTTTGATCTTTTGCATCTTGATGGAGTTTATCAAACACATTGGCACTCCAAAGAAGGGTGTTGGTATAGGATATGTTAGCCTTGAAATAGTTGTAATATAAATCATAATTATTGTTAGGATTTTGAACTGAGAAAGTGAGGTTCCAATTGTCTGGGTTGTACATTATCAGAGGATGAACATAACGAGTCAATACAGAAAACGAAGATGATGACACTGCTTCAATTTTGAATTTGGGATCGCCAAGTACCATAGTAGTATCTTTATGATCAACATAGAATACGCGAAAAACTAGAGTGACACCAAGAGCTATGGCTAATACAAGTACTAAGATTTGTAAAACCAGAGATTTTTTTGTAGAATCAATTGTTGTTGCAACGTTGTTATTTGATTTCTCCTCCATTTGATTAATACGGAAAAAAAAATTGACAAAAATTTGATGAAATAGAAAAAGTTTACTAATTAAGAATGTAATTTCTTAGGTTAAAGTGTGATTGCTATATAGAATTGAAAAGGTCATTATATGAAAAGGATTAGGAGAAATTGTTTCCATTATGTAATTGGATTCGGAATTATTTTTCTGCCAACTAATTAAAATAAATACACGTGGATTCTTCAATTAAAAAATGAAAATAAAAATAAAATAAATACAATAGTGAAAGTGAAAAGAACTAATTCACTTTTTCTCTAAGAACCCTAACCCTAAGTCTCTACGTTTCATCCTTCGAATCAAAGGTAAAATTGTTCAAGACTTGCGCTGAGATTTCACGTACTTGGATGTCTATCTATTCTTCTTCCTCAATTTAGTTGAGATATATTTAATTTCCCCTTTTAAAATTTCGTTTTTGATAATTTTATATAAAAATTATGATTTTTTTACCACAACTGTAAATTTGTTCTCTTTTTTACAGTATGGAACATATGGGTCACATCATCGTTGTTTTTCACTATGGAGGTCGCTTTTATACAGGTCAATATGTTTCAAAATTGGACAGTATTATATTTAACATCGACAAGGACCATTTATCTTTGACCAAAATGAAATCTTATGCAAAAGATGATGGTTATAATGAAATTGAAACTTTTTATGTTGAAGACCCTACTACCCATAAATTTGTGAAGTTAGAAAGTGACAGACAACTATACGTTTGTGTTAAAGAATAACCGATGACTTGAGTAGTGTTTAGACCAATAAATTTTCATTAAAACCTTTTTTCCACAATAACAAAAAAAATTTGATGTAATTTCAATGAGCAGAAAATTATGAAGAAAGAGAGTAAGATGGCAATAACTGTTGAAAAAATTAGAAGGAAAAGAATGTAGTGGGATTTTGATTTAAAAATAGAGATATATATAAAAGAGATTCATTAAGGGTAAAATTGTCATTTAAGCGATTTTTGTTGGAGATTTTGATTTTACCACTGACACGCCTAATTGAAGTGTGTTTAAGGCACTTAGCCATGTAGGATTCGAGTGTTTAATTGTTAAATTTTTGGATAGTTGAAGCGTCTATTTGTGTACTGCAAAGTTAAAGGTCATAATTGTCAATTGATGTCAAGTTAAATGTCATGTTTATGTATTATGTCTTTAAGTTATATTGAATAAAGAGTGTGGGAGGCATTTTAATATCTTATTTAATTTATTTGTTTTTATCATGTTATATATGTATATATTTTAAATACATAAAAAGTAATATAAATTACGATAACGAACAACTTAAAATATGCGGCTGTATCTAAAATTATGTAAAAAAAATTAAATTTGTTGTAAAATATGATGTCCACATGATTTTCTTTGTGCCCAAGAATATGGGTCTCACATATTCTTTGAGCCAAAGTATCTTTGACTTGTAAATAGTCCATTAATGTAATGAAAAATATGAATAAAAGTGAAAAAAAATAGTTCCCCTTCCCTCTTTTCTTGTGTAGTTTATTCATGCACTAGTTTTTATTTTTATTTTATATTACGTTTTTTATTATATAATAAAATCACAATAATTAATAACTTAACATATAAATACATATAAAAAATGTTCGACTCCTGAATTCTATTAGGGCCATAAAAATTGGGGCACGTGGAATAAATATTATTTAAAAATCACGCAAGAATACTATAAATCATAATAATTAACAATTTTTAATTTTTTAAAAAATCATATAAAAAATTAGATTGTCTCTCCAGAATTCATATGTATATAAATTGACTATGACATGAAAATTATTATAAATTACATTAATTAATAACTTCACATATTTAAAAAAAAAATGATCAACTAGCCAAATTTCATTTGTGTAACATAAATTTGTATAAATATAATAATATATATTGTGCTCGTGCTAACCCGGACTCCTAGAACTAGTAATATACATAATTTATTTATGGAGATTAACAATTCACATATTTATGCTCTAATACCACAAATAAGCATAAGCTTTAAACACAAATATTCATGATATCATGTCTGTAACACCCCTAAATATTAACCAAGAGTCGCATGTCGATTTACCATTGCTTAATTATTACAATATGTTTTACTCTCATTTTGGGAACTTGAAATGTTGTGATAATTGCTAACTTGCTTAACATAAATTGTGATCGTAATTTAAGGTGTTGTATTTGGGTATTTTCGTAATATTCTAATTAGAATTATGTATAACTTTAAAAGGAAGTGAAAGATATATATATAGGTGTATATGTATGCTTTTTGGGCAGCACACAAATTTTTTAGGTAGCACCTTTGAAGGACAGTTGCCCAAGTGATAAACATCACTTGTTTGACTATGTATTTTCACACCTCCTTTAGTAAATTCGTTTTCCTCAAGTCTTAGAACCTCAGAAACAAATATAAATAGATTGTTCTTCAAAATCACAAGAGAAAAACTTGGCCCTTTTGACTGGAATTCAGACACACTTTTTTTCGATAAGTGACGAAATCTGTTTCTGAGCTGGGTAGTGTTTGATATTTTATGCATATCTCTTGCTCTAAAACTTAGTTTACGGTGAATAAATATGATTTGGAAAGCTAATTCGTAGACCTACAACTCTTATATTTATGTAAAACTCTGATTTAGCTGTTATGGATTTGAAATATGAGACGCAACATAGGACAAGTTTTGTCCATATTTTGAAATTACAAATCCTGTATGAACAACTGTTAGTGTTTTGAATATATTTTGTTGTACAAAATATATTTTGCGGTGATTCTTGTTTGTTTGCAACCCTAAGAGATGTATCTACATCTTTCATGAGGTTATAAATTCTAGTTTTGCTGTTTTCCTTTTCAAATCTAAGTTGCGACAGAAGGTACTAGGTTGGCCAGAATCACTGTTTTGGGAGGATAGTTATATTTGTACAGGCTAAGCTTACTTGTGATGATAATCTTGTTTTACATCAACATTATTGAGCTGCTAGGAATTAAAAAAGTTATTTAATTGTATTTTTAAGGTTGTATATACTCGTGAGCAAGTTGAGGACCTTGAAACGTTGCTTGGTCTACGGTCTGAACTCGCGAAGTTGTGTTGGACTGTTTCTTTGCTAAAGCACTGAGGTTTGTGTATAAACTTGTACTTGTAATCTTTTTACTTGCTAGTATATCTGAAAGCTTATCTTGGTACCTTGGTTACCTCTTGTCACTTTGCATTGTCGTGTTGGTATCCTTTAACACATTAAAGAAACTTGTGTAACTCGTCCACTTGTACGGATTGCTCGATCACTTGGCACTCTTGTTGGGACCTTGTCCTTCTTGTGGCTGTGACTTTGTATGGCATACCTCTTGATTCAGATCATTTGTCATCTTGACTCTGGATTTTTAGTCCGTCTTAAGAATGGAAGTTGTCCATTTTAAGTACGAACTAGAAAGCCATTTTTAATATGGTTTTTAGTTCTCTTGATTATTGGTTTTTGACCCTTCTTGATACATGGTAGACGCCCTTCTTGATACTTGTGCTTGGTGTGAAGACATGATGTACATATTGGGCGAGCCTTGTTATTGAATCTTTTGGAAAATGGTGCTATGAGCGTTCTTGACATTTGGACCTCTAAATATCGAACTTGATACTCTTGATATATTGTTTACTTGATTTATTTATTATGTTCGATTATACTGCCCATGACTTGAGAGAGGTAGTTTGGTGAATTTGATGGCTCCAAACCTATAATTTTGCACCACTAAGCTATATTCTTAGCGATAATTGTTTCTATCGTAGGGAAAGATTGAGAGGAGGCGTGAAGCGGGACATTGGAGATGAAGATTTTGAGAGCTTTAAGGAAGATTACATTTGCATATAGGCATCTATATTTTGTATAAACCTTGGGGCTTGTACATGATCTATGTGTTGTATATTTACATGAAATTTTGAGGACTAATTTGATCATGTCACCATGGGTTGTAATATAAGTATGGCTATATGTTTTGTTCTTTTGGGGTGTGTAAGCCCAAGTCTTGTAATATAGTAAATTTACCACTAATTTTGAATGATTGTGTGAAGTATGAACGACCTAATTTGGGTACTCGGAAGTTGGTAATATTCTTTTTATGTCATTTTTACTAGTGTGAGGACAATAAATGCATAAAAATCTCGTGAGTTATTGGCTTATATTATTTCGGCAGGATCGCTACAATGTCAAATACATTTCAAGATCCTGAATAATGATAATCTCACACAAAAAAATAATCATAAAAGAGTGTATCTAAGCAAAACACATTACCATAAATAAAAAACGTTAATTAATTTTTTTATCAATTTGCTTTAATTTCAGGTTACCGCATCCGTCAGTATTGAAATTGTGCAGAGAATAAGTGGTAATCCTAAAATTATAGGAATCATCAATTTATAGAGGTTGAGACTTAGTTAATCATGTATGTTCATCAATCTAACAGACAGATTTTGTTCTCCATTAAATATTAGTTATGATTACTTTAGTATTAGTTGTACAACACGTTTTTATATACAAGAATGATGATCAATGACATTTTTTATATTTTGGATCAATAATTTAATTAATTTGAATTTCTATAAATTTTATTATTGAATTTGTCAAAATATATGTGTTTATAGCGATTTATCTCTACCATAAATTATAAAAAATAAATTCAATTGAATATTTGACACCAATAAAGAGACATTACATACTTCTCATTCCCCACTTCTCCAACTCGGAAAAATGAGCTAAAAGTGTCTTATAGGTTTCCAATTAAAAAAAAAAAAGGACAGTGTGCCCCCTTTACTTTTTCTCTACTTTTTTATTTTTAATATTAATAAAAGGTCTATACTAATAACATCTTTACTACTAAAGTTGTTTGGACAACTACTGAAGTTAGACGACTAAAAAAGTTGTCCCCACAATTACGACTAGACTAAAGTGTAAAAGTTAAAAGTTAGAAATTATTGAGAAAACATCTTTTAACCTAATTAATATTATTTGTCACTTCCACCCAATTTTTAAGACTTGAAGAGCTCCTACCTAATTGACTAACTAGTTTGTCCCTTTTAATAGACCTTCCCCCTTAACTCCATCCTCTCTCATTCTTTTATTATTAATTTTTTTTTTCATTTTGTTTCCCTCCAGCCTCTCGTTTTCTGTTCTCTTGATTTCATTTATTTTTATTAAATGATTAGTTTTTATTTCTTCAAAAGTTGTAATTTTCATGTGTTTCTCTGACATGTTTTTTTTGTTGAAATTCATGGAATTTTTTAGAGTTCGAAGCCAAAAGGGCAAAAAAAAATTTCAAAAATTCCAAAAGGGCAACAAATTTTTTTATCAAACCAAAAGGGAAACAAATTTAGGTTTTCCGCCGCAAGACACAGAAACCAATGCACCTTGCAAGGCGTAGCAGCCTTGAGCCTTGTAAGGCTTGGCTGACATGCGCCTTACAAGGCGCAAGGTTTCAGCGTTTTGCATCCTTTTAAAAAAAAAATAAAAATATATATATATATATATATATATATATATATATATA